>SJYC01053804.1:0-31621 GCA_006408675.1 Madoqua kirkii | reverse complement strand
CAACTCACATTACATACAGAGGAACAACAATAAGGATGACAACCAACTCATCATCAGAAACAATGAATGCCAGTAACAAGGGAAGAGCATCTTTAAAGGGCTGAGAGAGAACCACCAAAACTTCTTTCAAAGAAGATGGAATTCAGATAAAAGCTGAGATGATTTCTCACCAGCATACCTACACTTCAAGAAATACTAAAGCAATGAAAGAAATTCTCAGGCTGGAGAAAAATTGAAACCAGACAGAAGGAATCTGAACCTAGAAAATAAGGAAGGGTAAACATGTAGGTAAGTATATTTATTTTCACAAGCCAACTGTTTACAGCAAGAATAAACAGTGGGTTTATAAAATATGAAAACATAAAAACAACAGCATAAAAGATGAAACTAAGTGTGAACTCAAGTAATGTTTCAGGTTCATATTACTATACATGAAGTTGTATAATATTAACTCCACGTAGATTGGAGTTGTTAGGATATACACTTTAATCTCCTGAACAACTTTAGAAATAGAAAAGATATAAAAAGGTAGAGCTCACGGACGCGCCAGAGTGTCTCAGGTAAGTTCCCTGCTTTGTGCCAGCACATGGAGAAGGGGCTTGTGCTACGGTGCCTGAAGGCTGCCTGTCCACGGCAGGCGTGGAGGGAGGGCTGGGAAGGGCTGGAGAGGCTGATGCTCTGTGCAGCCGCTCGGGAGACGTGGCCGTCACAGGTTCCCCGGGTCAATGCCAATGCCCCACACCTTCCCCATCATCCCTGTTCACAGAGAGTTTACACCATTGTCCCAGGACGCAGAGGCAGTGGGTGGTGGGAATTCAGCTGGTACCCAGATCAGTCAGGGAGACTTTTCATGGGTCTTCACTCATCAAAGGCTCCAGGGAGACCTTATACATCTCCACATAAAAGGACTGTCCATGATGGAGTGAGGTCAGGTGATAGTCCTGATCTGTTCTCTCCAAGACATGCTCTTCGTGGTTAATGATGTCACAGACTGACAAGTCCCAGCCACTCCAAAGGTTTCAGGTGGAGAGTCCTCATTAACTGAAAACTGGGGAGCCTTTTCTTAAAACTCAAGAAACTCCCCAAGGACTGAGTGACCCACAGAACCCCTGGCCCAACCTCCCCAGCTTTCACTGTTCATCATAGAGCTGAAGGAGCTACGGCCCCTTCATAAAGGAAAAGCAGCTGAGAAGGTCGTGCCATGGGAAGGAGGCGCCCAGCACAGCCACTGGCGTGCACATAAGCACTTCCAGCTGAGGGCCTGAGCAGGTGAGGACATAGTGCCCTGAGGCCAAATGGACGGTCGGGGACCATTCACACACCCACTTAGTGCCAGTTCAGCCGCATGCACCTACGAGACACTGCAGAGGATATGCTGAATGACCCTCTGCCATTCTGAAAGGACCAACTGCCAGGCTTGGGCGGGAGAGGAAGCTGCGTGACTCTCTGCTCTTAAAGCCCCATGCTGACAAGAGAAGACTGACTCTCCAATGGAGAAAATAAACAACAGAGGCAGAGATATCCCGGGTCAGACAGTGTTCCCTACAGGGCCCTGGAAGGCTGACTCCCTGGAGAACAAGGCAGGAGCATCCAGCTTCGAGAGCCTCCATGGAAGCAGTTAGGTGTGGGCAACTGTAAGTCATGGGTGGACTGACCCAAAAGGGAGGCAGGGAGGCTTTTGGGGTGATGTGAATGCTACAAGTCCATGACAAACAGGGGAGACTAGGCAAGTCTGTGGGTCGCTGTGACAAATGTCCTCTGGCTAAAGCTGAGGGCGGGTACAGTGGGCCAGGAGGCTACAGCAGGAATTGGGGCCAAGGTTAGGCTTCCTCTCAGGTGAAAACTGTAAATCCTGCTGGGATAGTGATTGGCAAGCCTGGGGAGGCCAGCAGCAGGACCCAGTGGTCTCTTGGAGCAGTCAGCTTGACAGCGTTGACTCAGGGGCCAGACACCAGCACCCACGGAGGCTTTACAGGCCCCAGGCAGTGTGAAGTGAGGCCCAGGATCCGACTGGGTCCAACGCAATGGGGACTGCAGCTGCCCAGACATGCAGAGGACTGCACCCTGCACCTAGGCCAGCCTGAGCCCCTCGGCAGCGCACTTGGGCCTCACCTCCGATCTTGGCATTGTATGCAACCCCTACAATGCAGTAGGAATTGTTGGCGGAGGCGGCGACTTCTCCTGCACAGCGAGTGCCGTGTCTGTGGGAAGGAGAGAAGGCAATCAGGACCCTAAGCTGGGGACGCTGAGGTCCTCCCTCAATCCTCCCCATAACTGCTGGGCCATCCGTGAGCCCCAGTGGCAGGGCCCTCCTGAGAGAAGAGCCATTGTCCCTAAGCCAGGGGACACTGAGGCTGTCCCCCTTTCCTCCCAATCACTGCTGGGCCATCCACATGCCTCACAGGCTGCCCTGCAGATGGGATGCCCCTGTATCAGGCTTGGGCTCTGCTGGGCACCCACGGCCTCTGCATCCCACCCCCCAGGCTCTGCGTCCCCCTGACTGACAGCACAGTGCAGGTGCTGGCCTGTCTGCAGAGATGAAACAAGAACAAAGGCTTAGGTTCTGTCCCCGAGCCCTCTTCCTGCTCCGTGCTCACTCTGGGGAGACCCCTCCCCCCCACCCCCAACCTTTCCACAGCTATTCCAGCAGAGGGCAAGGAGGAGGGCTGGACACGGAACACTCAACAGCAGTAGGTGGAATAGGAAGAGGTGACCCAAGGTCAGCATTCTCCTCAGTAATGACCCCACTCTACCACCTACAGCAGGCACATCTCTGAGAAGGTCCATCAGAGACGAGAATCACCGATTTGGAATCAAAACCACCTTTAAAGCCAGTTCTGAGGCCAAGTGTCAGTCCCTGGGGCAGCCCTCCCTCTGTCCACACTCTGGACCATGTGTGCCTGTAGCTGGGGCTGTCCCTGAGTCACGGGCCCAGGGTCCTACTCGGGACTCACCACGCTGCATCTGGGTGGTCCCTCCCTGCCCACTGTGCCCTGAAGCCCCAGCGTGGTGGCCATCGGTGGGAAGGGCACCTGGGACGTGAGGCCAGGCCTCCACAGGCGCTGGGAGCGCTGTGGCCAGCCTGCTGACTGCCTCCACTGGCTGAGCCTTCCTGCGGGGCTCCCTTGGGGCACTGGGACTTCAACCTCAGCATCAAATGTGCTGAAACAGGGAACGCTGAGGAGGACACACCTTGCAGGCCTTTTGTCAGCAGAGGAAAGAAAGAAAGGGCTTCCACCGTCCTCTAAACACATTTGGAAGAAGGGGAAGAGCCAATGTGCAGGGCCGGCTGATGGAGGAAGGTCTGGCCGGACACTGTACAGGAGAGCCCAGGCAAGTTTGGGAAACTACACATCACCCCCAGGGCTGCTACCAATGGTGACAAGTCCCCCAGTTTCTCCAGACCACCCCCACTCCCTCTATCACAAGTCTCAATGACTGAACACTAATGGTGTGTCCCTCATGGATCATCTCACACCCGCCTCAGCCCTCGGAAGGAAGCATCAGGACGCAAGGCATCTCTAAGAAACCGAGACTCAGCAAGGTCACCCCATTTGCACAGAGCCACAGAGCCAGCCCCAGCATCACATGGGCCTCCGCCACTGCCCTTGTGAGGTCAAAGACAGGGTCAAGAGGCTTGGGTGCTGACTGAGTGGTCTGAGAGAACACAGTGTCATCTGGAAACAGCTGGCTGTGCAGACCACGAGATATTCCATCAATGTTGCCAACAGGAATAATGCTGGCCCAGCATCCACTGCAGCTGACCAGCAGAGTGACAGCCCACATGAAGGGGCCAAATACCCTGAGCCTGCGGCCTAGAAGGCAGTGTGGGGCTGGCTCCTTGTGGTCAGCCCCAGACCCCGCCAGGAGCAGAGAGGTGACCCCAGCCTGTCTCCAGCCCAGGGTCCCCATGTGGGCTGGCTCCACTATCTGCGGGGACAGCAACAGAGAAGGAAGCAGGTAGAGGTCAGGCAGGTGACCCAGGACGTACTTATTCTCGTTGCTGGCATCATACCGTGGAGATGGATCGTAATCGTTGCCATTGACGTCATAGCTCGCGTAGGAATCCTAAAAAATGAAACCTTGGTGACCAAAGAGAAGTGGCCCAGGGTATCACAACTCCGTTTATAACTGGTTTTACGCCTCGACTGGAAACAGAAACAAGCCGGGCACTCTCTTACTGCAACAACAATTATGCATATATATAATCATGTGGTGAATACACATCAAATTTACCACCCTAACCATTTTTACAGCTCAATGGTGCTAAGTACATCCACAAGTTGTGTGGCTGCCAGCACCATCCATCCACAGGATTCATCTTGCAAAACTCTGCACCTCTTAAACACTAACTCCTGATCCTCCCTCCTGAGCCCCTGGCAGCCACCATCTGCTTTCCATCTCTATGAGTACAACTACTCCAGGGACCTCACCTACATGAGATCATGTAACAGAGTGGGATTAGCAGGCAGCCATTACTCTGCTCTCTGTTACTAGGCAACAGGGCTCCTCAGCCACTACTCTGGTGCCTCAATGGGCCCCGCCCCACAAGCAGCCGACTGTCAATGAGGGGCCATTATTTGTGCTGCCCAGCTATTGGTCAGTGCTGCAGTGGGCCCTGACCACTAGTACCTGACACTGAGGACCACTGTGGCAGTGACTGAGTCAAGGGTCAGTGGTGGGTGGTCATCAGGTGGAGAGTGAGGTAAGAGGCAGATTCAGGCCTTCTCCTGGAGGCCCTGCAGCTTACCCAGCCTTCGGTGAGCTGGGGGCGCAGGAAGCAGACTGGAGACTATGGCCCTCAGGGCTCCAGAGCCCTTACCAAGGCCACCCGCTAACTTCGCCCAGGCCTTGAAGCAGCCGTGAACCTGTCCCCCCATCCCTGTCTCTGCAACCTAACTAGCAGTGGCCATCTGTTTGGGTCACAGTCTGTGGGACCTGGTCTCCCCACTTGGGCGGCCTGAGCAGCCTGAGGGCCAGTGGGTGGATGCCTGGCTCCCTCATGGCTCTGAGGGAGTTGCCAACTGAGACCTGTCTCCTCTGAGCCAGGACTGGGACCTTGAAGGGTGAAAGCTGTGCCTTGGGACCTTGCTTTCTTGTCAGGACAGAGAATAACATTCATCTGGCGGAAGTTTACAGGAGCATCACTACCTGGCCACCTGACCTCGACACAGAGGAGTCTGCAGCAACCAACCTCGGCCCTCCCTCACCTTTTGCTTTTAAAGGGCCTGGCTGAAAGCTTTCAGTAACTTTGAGGTTCTTAGGGCATGAGACACCCATCTGCTTGTATGAACCTATAATAAACTTTTCTCTGTGCCAAAGTCTTATGTTTAGTATTTGATGGGCCTCACTGTGTGTTGGGCACACAGACTTGTGATTTCAGTAACAATCAGTGTGTGTTGTTTTTTGACCCAGATACTGTCTTCACGGTTCATCCATGCAGCAGCTATGCCTCATAATTCCCTTCATCTTATATTTTTAATATGTATGTTTTTGCTTTATATATTTATAGTATCTGTATAATCTATCGGAGAAGGCAATGGCACCCTACTCCAGTACTCTGGCCTGGAAAGTCCCACGGACGGAGGAACCTGGTGGGCGGCAGTTCATGGGGTCGCGAAGAGTCAGACATGACTGAGCAACTTCACTTTCACTTTTCACTTTCATGCATTGGAGCAGGAAATGGCAACCCACTCCAGTGTTCTTGCCAGGAGAATCCCAGGGACAGGGGAGCCTGGTGGGCTGCCGTCCATGGGGTCGCACAGAGTTGGACACGACTGAAACGACTTAGCAGAGAGATAATCTCCTATCTTCCTTTAAGACATGTTGTAAAAGCTCTCCTGATTGTTGACTTCAAAACTGTCACCCTTTGCAAACTAGTATATAACACAGGGAAATATATTCAATATCTTGTGATAAACCATAACACAAAAGATGTTTTACAAATATATAGCTGAGTCACTTTGCCAGACAGCAAAAATTAATACATTATAAATCAACTTTAATAAATGTTTTAAGAAGATAAAATTTAAAAACTGACATTGTTAAGGGTGCATAACCATCTACCCAACCAACATGAGATGACTGACGTAACTGAGGCACCCAAGTGCCTTAGAATCTTGAAGGCAGTTCTCAAAAGTTACCATGTGCCAGGTTCTTTTCTCTGCACAACTGGAGGAGTAACAGGCAGAGGGTCCCTATACACAACCATCACACACACACACACACACACACACACACACCACACGCCGACCTGAAGGTAAACAGACACACAGACATGTGTGCAGAGGGGACACCCCACACACTCATCCATGTACACACATCTGAGCCTCTCAGGGCCCCAGCAGTGCCTGGGAACCCTCTCAAACACACCTGGCTCTGGGTGGCTGGGCTCACCAGCACTGCCAGCCCAGTTACCATACTGTGACGTAATGGGATGGGGTGGGGTGGGGCAGGCCTGGGGGCTTAAGTAGGTTATACTGTATATTGTCTCAGGTAATGACCAGCGCAGGTGAGCGTCTCAGGGAGCCAGCGCCAAGACTCCACTTACGTAGTTTGGGGCCAGGTCGGGGTGGTTTCTCTCTATGCCGTCATCCAGGATGGTGACCACCACATTCTTTCCCGTGTAGCCCCGCTTCCACGCTGCCTGGACGTTCATTTCTGACCGGCAGCGGCTGTTCTTGTCACCACAGTGCTGCAGGCACAGGAGACACAAAGCCCCCAGCACAGACACGCCTGACACAGACCTGCCAGCCCAACAGAGGTGCTGTGGTGCTCTCGGGAGGTTGGGGTAGGACCCCCGTTCCTCCTCCTGGCCCTAGCAAGAGTCATCGAGGAGGGCTGCATCTCTCCCGCCCTGACCTGGCCACGTGTACACAGAAGGCCCTCCTGCCCCAGCCAAGCCATGTCCCCACGGCTCCCCCTGGTGTCCCCGCCCTGCAGAGGCTCCGTCCATGGCTCAAGGTGCCGCCCACCCTCCTCTGCTCCAGGGGCCCTTCACCCAGACCCTCACATAATGAAAGAAATTCACAAGAGAGCATGTGCCTGACAGCACTGAAATAGGGGTTCTACACGTAAATGGAATGCGTCTGTCTGGAGCTGACCTGTCTCAGAAACACAGGGCAGGGACAGAGGCCCATGGCCTACTTACCATGTACCACATGTTGGACCAGATGGGATCGTTGAAGTAAAGTGCCTGCGGGTCGTTTCGCACCTGTCTCTTCACCCGGCGTTTAACTTCTGCTGCTGGAGCCATTTCACCTGGCAGGGGAGAGATGCGGTTACTCTGTCTCAGCAGCCGTGTCCTGCTTCCACGAGGCCGCGCTGCAGGTGTTCCAGGCGTCCTTCCCCATGAACACCTAGGTCTATCAGATGCCTCGGATGGCTAATCCCAAGGAGACATTTTCACTTCAGAGCAACCATACTGAAAGATGAAAACCAGTCTACATGGAAGGGAAGAGGACCGGTCTTATGGGACAGTAGGAAAATCATCCTACTAAAGGAGACCTTGTGAAATGGCCAGTACTCTGGTGACCCTTGTCCCTAATTAAAAGGAAACACACGCTCAGGAATGGAGCGTGCAGAGGCATAGAAGGTGTCAAATGGTTTATCGGGAGGACACGGTTAATTATGATGACCCCTATAACGGAAGCACAGCAACTGCGGCAGACCTGGTACCAGACATGCAGAGAAAACCTAGGGAGGCACACAGCAAAACACTGACAGTGATTCCCGGATGGTGTTCATTCAAGATTTTACTGTTCCTGTAAGATTTTAAAATTACTTTCAGGGTTTTATAAACTTCTTTCGATCGGCATGACCTGCTGTCACAACCAAGGGGAAAAAGCTTGAGAGGCAGGATAAATGTTACTTAACAGCAGGAAACTTGGAGCCTGGCTGCCTGGATTCAAATTTGGGCCCAAACTCACCAGCAGAGTGACTCCAAGCAGGGAGCCTCCCTGGCCTCAATTTGCTCATATCACCTGTGCAATGGGCATCACTGTGGCATCACGAGGAAGGATGGCATATAAAGTCTGCCATCAGCGACTGGCACATGGATGTATCGTCATCACACGTGTGTGTGTGTGTGTTTCAAAATAGAAGAGGTGTTTTCACTTTTAAAAGATAAGGGAGCTGGAATTCCCACGCCCTAAACCTAAACGTCTTCTCGGTCCAGCTGCTATGGGTTCCCAATCCCATTCTCCTGCCACTGGGACTCAGCTCTGCACAGGGGCTGCAGTGGGCAGGATGGGGACACCCAGCCCCGCTCTCAGAAGCTGGTGCTCCAGTTGAGGACTCCCACCAGGCAGCCCAGAGTGAGGCAGACAGGTGGCCAAGAGCAGGGAAGGTAGGGGAGGAAGATAAGGATGGAGCCTCGGGCATGGGGAGCTGGGTGACTTGGAGGTCAGGCCAAGGCTGGTGACCCCAGGGGGAGGAGGAAGGCACAAAAGTCAAGGGCCAAGCAGCTCCCCTCAGACCTCAGCTTTGACCTCCCCACAGGCGCCTGAGCGAGGAGAGTGGAACAGCCCCACAGCTAAGGGGGACCCTGATCTCCAAGGACAACATGCTCAGAAGGAAATGTCGCCAGGGAAGGTTCAGCACTAAAGAACCAGCCTGCCAATTCAGGAGATGCAGAATACATGGGCATGGCAAATAAAACTGCACAGTGAAGTATTCTGCTCGTAACACCCTCTGACGGCATTGTGAGACTTCCCAAAGTGTTACTGCCTGAACCAGGAAGCTTTAACTCGGTATAAAATACCTAAGACCCTATGCCCTAATTGGCTGTGCTGTGTACTGTAAGTACAGTGGTCGTACCCCACAGACAGCTCAAGCTCCCAGGATGGGATGCTCCAGGCCCACCAGCTCCACCAACTCACTACCCACCGGGTTGCACTTCCCATCACAGAGGAGGGGGCCTTCCTCTCCCAAGGCCAACTGGGTGGCTCCCACAAATCAGGCGGGTGATGGAGGGCACAGTACCACCAGTCACAGAACAATCCCCCTGTGGGATAAGACAGTAAGGGCTCCTGGTCTCAGTGGCTGCTGCACTCTGGGTAAGAACCCAGTTGAAACACAGTTTGGGTGGGGGTGATGCTGGGGGCTGTCCCTGTGGCATGGTCCGGGGCAGCTCTCTCTCCGGGGACAGGTCACTGCAGGACACTGACAGCTGCCAGGCATTGTCAGGCCAATGGACCTGGATACAGTAAATCACTCACCAGGCCTGCAGAGATGAACTCCCAGATGCCAGGCACAGAGGCTGACTCAGCCCATGGTCACCTGGTCAGGGCCAATCCCCATCTCCCTTCTCCAGGCCCCAACCACAGCCCTGCTTCCCACGCGGCTCCAGGAAAGGGCAGGGGGTTCCTGCGTTCCATTTCCTGCTATTTTCCAGACTGGCCCTTGTGTCTCTGGGGAGCATGGCCCCGTGGCCCCTTACTCAGTGGCCTGCTCAATAACGCTGCACTGTCTCCAGTGTGTCCACTGCTGGTTCTGGTCGTGAGCATGAGTGTAAACACCGCTGATTCCCATCCAGGACCAGCTCCTCACACACCCACACATACACACATCTCCACTCAGACACAGAGCTCTGCTTCAGGGGCCCCTCAGGTTGGAACCCAGAGCCAGCAGGTCTCTCCAGGAAGGTAAAGGGTGCCAGTGACTCCCAATAAGCGCCTGGAACTGTGGCTTTCCCAAGGGGCACTTCATCGTGAACAGTGAGGCTGTTCATGACAAAGGAACACACAGTTCAGGACCCTAAGGACACGTCACCTGTGGAACCAATTCTTGCCCGGAGCTCAGAAACAAGTGAGCCAGTGCAGATCAGCCACAGTTGCTAAGACTAAAACCGTGATGAAAAAGCTCCCAACATCTGAAGGTCCAGGACCAGATGGCTTCACAGGAGAGTTCTAGCAAACACTTAAGATGCCAGTACTCTGGTGACCCTTGTCCCTAATTAAAAGGAAACACACGCTCAGGAATGGAGCGTGCAGAGGCATAGAAGGTGTCAAATGGTTTATCGGGAGGACACGGTTAATTATGATGACCCCTATAACGGAAGCACAGCAACTGCGGCAGACCTGGTACCAGACATGCAGAGAAAACCTAGGGAGGCACACAGCAAAACACTGACAGTGATTCCCGGATGGTGTTCATTCAAGATTTTACTGTTCCTGTAAGATTTTAAAATTACTTTCAGGGTTTTATAAACTTCTTTCGATCGGCATGACCTGCTGTCACAACCAAGGGGAAAAAGCTTGAGAGGCAGGATAAATGTTACTTAACAGCAGGAAACTTGGAGCCTGGCTGCCTGGATTCAAATTTGGGCCCAAACTCACCAGCAGAGTGACTCCAAGCAGGGAGCCTCCCTGGCCTCAATTTGCTCATATCACCTGTGCAATGGGCATCACTGTGGCATCACGAGGAAGGATGGCATATAAAGTCTGCCATCAGCGACTGGCACATGGATGTATCGTCATCACGTGTGTGTGTGTGTGTTTCAAAATAGAAGAGGTGTTTTCACTTTTAAAAGATAAGGGAGCTGGAATTCCCACGCCCTAAACCTAAACGTCTTCTCGGTCCAGCTGCTATGGGTTCCCAATCCCATTCTCCTGCCACTGGGACTCAGCTCTGCACAGGGGCTGCAGTGGGCAGGATGGGGACACCCAGCCCTGCTCTCAGAAGCTGGTGCTCCAGTTGAGGACTCCCACCAGGCAGCCCAGAGTGAGGCAGACAGGTGGCCAAGAGCAGGGAAGGTAGGGGAGGAAGATAAGGATGGAGCCTCGGGCATGGGGAGCTGGGTGACTTGGAGGTCAGGCCAAGGCTGGTGACCCCAGGGGGAGGAGGAAGGCACAAAAGTCAAGGGCCAAGCAGCTCCCCTCAGACCTCAGCTTTGACCTCCCCACAGGCGCCTGAGCGAGGAGAGTGGAACAGCCCCACAGCTAAGGGGGACCCTGATCTCCAAGGACAACATGCTCAGAAGGAAATGTCGCCAGGGAAGGTTCAGCACTAAAGAACCAGCCTGCCAATTCAGGAGATGCAGAATACATGGGCATGGCAAATAAAACTGCACAGTGAAGTATTCTGCTCGTAACACCCTCTGACGGCATTGTGAGACTTCCCAAAGTGTTACTGCCTGAACCAGGAAGCTTTAACTCGGTATAAAATACCTAAGACCCTATGCCCTAATTGGCTGTGCTGTGTACTGTAAGTACAGTGGTCGTACCCCACAGACAGCTCAAGCTCCCAGGATGGGATGCTCCAGGCCCACCAGCTCCACCAACTCACTACCCACCGGGTTGCACTTCCCATCACAGAGGAGGGGGCCTTCCTCTCCCAAGGCCAACTGGGTGGCTCCCACAAATCAGGCGGGTGATGGAGGGCACAGTACCACCAGTCACAGAACAATCCCCCTGTGGGATAAGACAGTAAGGGCTCCTGGTCTCAGTGGCTGCTGCACTCTGGGTAAGAACCCAGTTGAAACACAGTTTGGGTGGGGGTGATGGCTGGGGGCTGTCCCTGTGGCATGGTCCGGGGCAGCTCTCTCTCCGGGGACAGGTCACTGCAGGACACTGACAGCTGCCAGGCATTGTCAGGCCAATGGACCTGGATACAGTAAATCACTCACCAGGCCTGCAGAGATGAACTCCCAGATGCCAGGCACAGAGGCTGACTCAGCCCATGGTCACCTGGTCAGGGCCAATCCCCATCTCCCTTCTCCAGGCCCCAACCACAGCCCTGCTTCCCACGCGGCTCCAGGAAAGGGCAGGGGGTTCCTGCGTTCCATCTCCTGCTATTTTCCAGACTGGCCCTTGTGTCTCTGGGGAGCATGGCCCCGTGGCCCCTTACTCAGTGGCCTGCTCAATAACGCTGCACTGTCTCCAGTGTGTCCACTGCTGGTTCTGGTCGTGAGCATGAGTGTAAACACCGCTGATTCCCATCCAGGACCAGCTCCTCACACACCCACACATACACACATCTCCACTCAGACACAGAGCTCTGCTTCAGGGGCCCCTCAGGTTGGAACCCAGAGCCAGCAGGTCTCTCCAGGAAGGTAAAGGGTGCCAGTGACTCCCAATAAGCGCCTGGAACTGTGGCTTTCCCAAGGGGCACTTCATCGTGAACAGTGAGGCTGTTCATGACAAAGGAACACACAGTTCAGGACCCTAAGGACACGTCACCTGTGGAACCAATTCTTGCCCGGAGCTCAGAAACAAGTGAGCCAGTGCAGATCAGCCACAGTTGCTAAGACTAAAACCGTGATGAAAAAGCTCCCAACATCTGAAGGTCCAGGACCAGATGGCTTCACAGGAGAGTTCTAGCAAACACTTAAGAGATAACACACATCTTTCTGAAGTGAAAGTCCCTCAGTCATGTGACCATATGGACTATACAGTCCATGGAATTCTCCAGGCCAGAATGCTGGAGTGGGTAGCCTTTCTCTTCTCCAGGGGATCTTCCCAACCCAGGGACTGAACCCAGGTCTCCTGCATTTTGGGTGGATTCTTTACCAGCTGAGCCACAAGGGAAGCCCAAGAATACTGGAGTGGGTAACCTACCCCTTCTCCAATGGATCTTCCTGATCCAAGAATCGATCGAGGGTCTCTTGCATTGCAGGTGGATTATTTACCAACTATAAGGGAAAGCTTCTGAAACTTTTCCCAAACCACTGAAGAGGAAGGAACACAGGCGGTGAGCTGGTGATGATGGCGAGTTGGGCTGGGTGGGGCCTGACCGTGAGCTCTTCCTGCCCCGAGAGGCCAGAGTACAGGGAACGTTGTCCTGTTCTGCTGGCAGTCTGCCCATTTTACATGGCAGTTTCACTTCTGGTTGGCTCACTAGGGCCCTCAGAACTTCTAGGTGCTCGGACCTTTTGGTGAAGATGGCAGGAGAGAGACTGTGGTGCACACTGGCTACCTGTCAGGGCCATGGGTATGTAACTCAGGGAAACCTGTAGATTTGCAGCCTGGTTCACATTAAGATACACATGTGGCAGTGTGTGCAAGGTAAGAGCTGGGCTGTTGGGTGGGGTCCCAGCCTTCTCAGGAAGAGAACTGATCACTCTGAAAAACCTTCAGGTCCCTGGAAGGAACGAAGGGACAAGAAAGTTCCTGTCGGTTCTCCATCACTCCCATTAGGTTTCACAGGGAGTTGATTGAGGCCTCCCAAAGGTGCTTTCACTCGCCCAGAATGGGAGGAAGGTGGCCTAATGCAGGAAGAGGGTCTCTGCAACTGTAATCAGCTAAGGCTCTGAAGACGAGGTCATGCTGGATTATCTGGTTGTGCCCTGAATCCCATGACAAGCATCCTGACAAGGCACAGGCAGGGGGAGACTAAGACCAAGGAAGGTGAGGCTTTGGGAAGAAAACAGCTCCAGGAGCACCTGGAGCTGCCAGGAGCTGCAGGTGGCAAGGCAGAACCCTCCAGAGGGACCACACCTGCCAATACCATAGTTCTGAAGACTCTGGACTCCAGATGGTGAGACAATATGCTTCTGATGTCTGAAGCCCCCAGTTGGTGGTCACTTGTTATGGCCCCCCTGGGATCACAGCCTGGATCAGGACTGAGGTGTTACATGTCTGAGAATTCATGATGCTGTCCTACCTAACATCAGACCTGGAGCCCCCAGAGGAGGGGCTGAGGGCTGTAGTGGGGGTGCTGGCATGGGGACTTCACCTAAACAGAGGGGCCATCCCAGGGTGCCCACTGCTACCAGCTCTGGCTGGAGCCCTCACCCTAACCGCCCTTCCCTGCACTCACTGGGCCCTGGACACCTGCCCCCGCTGTCCTCTCAAACTAAAGCTGCCACAAAAGTGGGTCCTGCCCGCCAACCCAGGGCCCTCTTACTACCTGATTCTCCTAACTCGGCAGCACTAAAACCCACTGTCTCCCCTCAACCCCCCAAGTCAGGACAAAGCAGGGATCCTCTCCAACACAAGAGTCTCCTAAAGGTGTCAGGTCCCCATCACCCACAGCTCATCATGGCTGCCACGCCCCTGGCATCTGGAGGTCACATGACTCTGGGAGGGTCCCTTGCTCCATGACTGATGCCTGGTGCAGCCTGACCCCTGCCCAGGCCTGGCCTCCTGCCCACAGGCCTGGTCTCATGGTGGGTGCTCTTCACTATGTTCCTCTCTACTTTCCCCACCAGGGAACCCTGCCCTGACACCTGGGCCAGCTGGGGTGGGCCGCCAGGCTCCTGTGCCCTGAGCGTGTCTGCGCAGTGATGCCGCTGACATGGAGGATGTAGACACAGACTCTTCAGGAGCCACCACCCTGCTCCCCAGGAGGGAAGGATGTGTCTCGGTCATACGAGTCTCTCCAGCTCTCAGCCTGTAATAGGGTCCTTGTCCTCTGTCTAAAGGGAAGCATGTCTCCTGGGGCTGGGGCTCCCCTGATCTGGCTCGTCCAGCACTGCCCACAGCTCTGGCTGGACATGTCCAGGTCGGTATGACTACCCTCTGCTCCCCACTGGCCTGTGTGAAGCCAGGGCTGCATTTCGCTCACCACTGTACTTGTGTGTGTCAGGCGATGTGAGGCATACAGTAGGAGTTCACTAAATGCTCTCTGAATAAAGGAATGACATTACATGGATACGCTTTAGGTTTCAAATATAGCCATAGACAGACTTTCAAAACCACTGTGGAGCAGAGTGCGCAACTGGGTCTCCAGGGCCACCAGGGGAGCGGTGTGGACTCTGCAGAAGACTGGTGCTTTGGGTTTGCTGCATTTGAGCCCAGCTCAGCACAGGTCATCTCTTCTGGGCAAGTCTCTAACCCCGTGTAAAGCGTTTTCATTTCTTCAGTCATATTTTGAAGGTGAAACATCCCTCTGACTTTTTCTTTTATCAATTTTCTGCATGTTTGCCATTAACCATTTTCGTCATGAGACTTTACCATCTTCTCAAGATGAGGTGAAGAGCAGTGCATACTTCAGGAGGCAACACCTCCTCCAGCTCTCTTCTTGAGAAGTCAAGTTAAAATTTGGCATCTGCTAAATGTCACTCTGCACTCTTGAGAGGAGGTAAACTTAAAAGATGCTGAGAAAGAAGTCACGTAAATGAGCAGGACCCTAGAATGGCCTTGAAAACTGTGAGGCCCACACCCTCTTCCCTTGGGCTGCTGGGCCAGAAGGCGGCCAGCAGGTCGTCCCGGGTGCGATAAGTGACAAGGGGCTGTTCTGAAACTTTGTCCCATGAAAGAATGCCACCAGAGCAAGAATAGCCCTTGCACTCCACCCAAAGCCACTGCACACCTGTGCTCTGCTTCACGCCCTCCACCACCCACAGGCCCTGCCCGCTAGGGAAGCCCTGGGCCACCACCAGAAGCTGGTGGGGCCCAGAAGGGGCCCGGGGGGCTCTGCTCAGAGACAGAATGGAGGACAACAGCCCTTCTCTGAGACCCTTGTGACTACCCTCCCAGACCTCCACTGGCTCAAGGGGAGGAGCAGGAACTGAATCAAGCTGCCTGCCTCCTCACAGCCCCCATGCTCAGCCTGTGACATGGAGTTCTATTCAGGTCCTGTGTTTGTGCACAGAAAGAGAGACAGTTCTGGTCCGCTATCCCCTCTCCCCACCTTGGCGTCCTCTAAGTGAGGGACGCATCCTTCTGTCACTGGGGAAGGATGGAGACTCCCTCTCCTGTGTGTTGTGACAGAGCCAGCCATGCTGCAGACCAGGGCAAGTCTCTGGAAGTCATGAGAGGCCAGACTCCAAGTGTCCAGGGCCCAGATCCGAAGGCCTCTTCAGGAGAGGCTAGCGGCAGGCACACTGGGAAAGTAAATCTGTGACCCTGTCATCTGCGCCGCAGCCTCCAGCCTGTGGAGCGAGGGTCGGATCAGCCCGTCTGGAGCCCCTGCGTGCGAAGGCCTGGATGCTCACATCTCAAGTCCCATCAGCCCTGACTCTCCACACACCTGCTGCAGCACGTGCTGGGCCAGCTTTCTACCAGCCAAGACACAGTGAGATGTGAACTCACCGTGTGAGGACCCACAGAAAGGAAACCATGCTCCCTGACCAGAGCGCGTCCCCTCACAGTGTGTGATGTGCTCCTTCTCTGAGGACAGGCCGTGGACTGCAAGTGTAGGACATGAGCGGTTGCCAAGTGGGGGCTTCCTGCCCAGCAGCCAGGGCCCCGGGAGGGTGGAGGGGCAGGCTCAAGTCCCAAGAGCCCCAGAAGCTGTGTGTAGAGCACTATGGTGTGAGCTTAGGGTTTCTTTCCTCCTTTGAGAGAAACGGTGTCCACAGCCTTCATCAGCCTTTCCAAGAGGCTTGGGATTCTGGCACAGTTAAGAAGCACAGAACTGAGGCCAGCTTGCAGAGGTGGAGAGTGATCGGAGACAGAGGGCTGTCACCCCTAACTCCGCCCACAGGCTCCTTAGAGCGAGTCTCAGGGAGACATCTGAGCCCCCTGAGGTACCACCCGGGGTGGAGAGGAGATGCCAGGCTGCTATGGGAACCCAAGAGCCTAGACAGTAGAAGAGGCAGAAGAGAAGGAAGACAAACCAGAAAACTCAAAGCTGATCTAATGCAGCCTAGACGGAACTCCCCCGGCCCCAATCCCCCCACAGGACAGAGGCCACTGGGGACCCAGGCACATCTCTACTCCCTCAGCTGGCCAGGGCACAGGCCACCTCTCAAATCCCCTGTAAGAAGCTGAAAGACAGAGGCCAAGAGGTGACCACCCATCGCTGGTATGAGCTGGCACCACTCCCCTGCAAATGCAGGAGACAAGACCGGACTCAGGAGGTCAGGGTCCTTGGTTATCTGACTTCTCCCTTTCCTGCAAGGAAACAAGAAGCCCCCCCACTCCCTGCCCTGTGCTCCTGAAGATCACAAAACGGACAGGGGGCCGGAGTGCTGACTCCAGGATCACCAGCCAGACAGGGCTGCCCGGCCAGCCCACGTCACTGCCGTCTGGTCAATTAAGCCCTCTTTAGGGCTTTTGTCACAATTTAATCAAGGCCACAAGGTACTTCTGAAGTTGGGCATTCAGCAGTCGAATGACAGGGATGCAAGCAGGATCACTGGGCAGTGGGGACGCTGCCGGACCCGAGCGTCCTGGTGGGTGTTTCTCCCTCAGAGCCACAGGCCTGGGGACCCAGACACACCTTTCTCGAACATCTCTGGGTGATGGACGATGGGCGGGGAGGGGCTGGATTCCTCACTCCCCATGCTGGGCCGGTCTGGGCACCAGAACTCACATCTAGGGCTGACCGCAGGCCAGCCTCAGCTGGCATAAGCTCATCAAGAAATTTCCACCCTCGCCTCAGGATCAGTATCACAACCTCTGTGCAGTATGAAAGAGGTTTCCCTCTTTCCCTCATTGCCACCACAAGGGAACATAAATTAGACAAAAGTAGGATAATATGTAAAGTTACACTTGTTAAAAAAAAGTCATTTCTATGAGAAAACAGTAAGATATAACTTGCTATGTGAACCTACCCTGTGAAAATTGACACCTGCTTCAGTAAACACTGAGGGTCCATCTGCTGTTCACCAGGTGGCCTGTCAGACTTGGGAGTGAAAGCAAGTGAGGGTGGCCAGGCCCTGAGAACATGACTCACCCTCCCCAACCCCCAACCACCCAGGCACAAGATGGGCTACTTGCATGTGAACCCAGTCCCTCTCTCCCCACACCTCTCTGCAGCTCCTGGGCCTGGAATCCCAGGCCTCCTGGGAACGACCTGCAGTTCCCACTAGCCCTGTGCCAGTCCTGGTCACTAACAGATTCCCAGCAAACGAAGCCCTCTTCACTCCCACCAAACTCCGCTGAGCTTGGGCCCTTGGTCCTGGCAGTTTCTGGGGCGGCTGGAAACAGATTTACAGGAACAAGAGCAGGACCGAGGGCCGAGGGCCTGTCTGTTGCTCTGGAAGGGCTCGCAGTGCTGCGAACTCCAGGGAGGAGGATGCCCATGGGTTCCCAAGCCCTGTAAGACAGTGCGTGCCCTGCAGCAGTGGGCAGCTCCAAACATGGCCGGATGAGCTCTGGCCCTGTGGCTTTCACACTGGGACAATATCTAGACAGCCTGGACCCCTCCACTCCAGGAGTCCCAGGGACCTCACAGACCCAGAGTGCAGACCTCCCACCACTTAGAGCAGTGCCCTGAGCCAGCTCCCAGTGGGAGGGTGCAAGGGCTGAGACTGGAGAGACACCAGGGGAGGCAGGGTGTGCACAGGCTGCTGGAGGAAGTGCAGATGTCATTCGGTGAGGAACACAAAGCCCAGCCTGGCCGCAGGGAGGCCAGACAAGGGGGCGGGGGCCTGGGCAGGACGTCCTAGGGTGGTAGCACCACAACAAGGGCTGGGAAAGGATGCTCACAGCTGGCCAGTGAAAGGGGCTGTGCAGCATCCAGGCAACAGAAGAAGGGCTGGAGCAGGGGTGCAGGTGGGGACTCAGGACAAGACAGGACGGGGCTGCCCAGGCAGAGGAACGAGAGTGGGGGAGGCGCGGCTTCTCTCCGAGACAGAGCTGTGGTTGGGATGTTACTCGGCTTTGGGACACAGTGCTGTAGGACTCTTGGAGGCGTGTAAGTGGGACTGTGGGACTTTTTGAGGCATGTAAGTGGAAGTGTGAGCCTCCTGGTGAAATCATAAAGCACCATCTTTTAAAGCCTATTTGAAAATTCTGTTCACCAGTTCATAGCAGCCAGTCCACTAGACCCAGCGGGGTTGTGCTGAAATGTGCAGACAGCTGAAGGCCTCCCCGCCCCACATGGGTGGGCCCATCGGGCTGTGTGTGGCAGTCTACCCCACTCCCCAGCCCAACCAATCCCCTCCACCCCCAGCCCATCCCACAGTTCATCAACCCCCAGATCAATGCAGTCACTTCCTGTCCACGTGCTGGTATTTGCCAGGAACTTTCTGTTTGTTTGCACACCCAGTGGCTCTAGCACACAAAACTCAGATAAAAGTCGTGGTTAATGGAAAGATCAGCTTCACTGTTGCATCACTGCTGGAGGAGAACCTGAAGCTGATGAAGCTCTGGGGCAAAGTCCTGTCCCACAAACAGCATGCCCGCCCTGGTCCTAGAAATCACCTCCCAGCTCCCAGGCACTTAAGGGCTGGAGCAGAGAGTCAACTCGAAGCCTCCCACCACTCTATGGGAAGCCACCGAGGGCCTCTGACAACATCTATATCCTTCCATTTCCATCACTGATCTGGCTGAGCAGACAGTGGGAGGGCTGAGCCAGAGTCACCACTCTAAAATGTAAGGCTTGGAAGACGCAACATCCAACTATCAGCCAGCTTGGAACATAGTCAGAACAAGTAATTTTTAAAACATTTGGGAGCCCTTACAGCTATTGGCTGGTGCTTCTGTAACATCCACCCTGCTCCAGACTCTTGGCGAAAGAACAAGTTAAAAACAAATGCTTTCAGTTGGCTTAAATGACAGTCTTTTGGAGAAACCCAGAGACTGATACCAGAGAGCAGGCTGGCTATTCTCCCAAGAAGAGAGAGGGCTGGCCCACCAAGCTTTTCGAGCAAAATGGCCCTTTTCAAAGGCGGTTTAAAACATCAAGTAAAGGTGATTAGGGACAACTGCACGACGCTGGTACAGGGTCAGAGCAGAGATGCCTAAAGTGTGTATGTGCATGTGACTGAAGTCTTCAATCTTCCCTCCCGCTGGTGTTCCGTTCAGTTCTGTTTAACAAATGTACACTCTATCAGCTTTCAGGCGAAGTAGGGGTGGGCTTTAAATTCCATCACTTATCAAAGCAATTGTATACAATAGGGACTGGAGCTAATTAAAATAAAATACCATCTGCATTTGACTGAACTTTATCCTAAGCCCTATAACATTCATTTCCAGTTTGGTCATTCAAACAGGATGGCAACTGCATTCCAATGACTCTGGATAGTATTAAATCATCTTTTCCCTTTTTTTAATATTAATTACACAACTCTCTGATCACGAAGGTGTCACAAAACACTTCGCTAATGTGGGAAAAAGTCCTAGTGCATTGCAGGAAAAGATAACAACACTAAACATCTCTGTAAAATAGCTAATTTTACCTGATATTTCATTACAATGACTTGGTAGAGTAAATATTAGTCAGACTGACAACTAACTGATTTGGTTTGCATTAAAACTAGACTGATTTAAACAGAGGCGTTTCAGTTGCGATTCTGAATTTGTCATTGGTTCTGTTGTCTATATGCTCTCCCTGGGGCTAAATGTCTAATGAGAACTGTGGGAAACAATCGCAATCACGTGGGCCTTGCGGGCACTGGAATGCGTGGCTGTTTACCTTTTCTCTCCTTCTCTGTTGGCAGGATGCTCCCACAGCAGCTCTGCCAGAAGCTGATTAAGAAGCTCTGCATAAAAGGGATTTTTAATTTGAAAAAAGTTAACTGGCACTGCCTGTGGGAGTTCCTTCCCCCTTCTTCGAGGCCACAACTGATAACCAGGAGCCCCTGCCCGCAGACCCAGAGTGAACGCAGTGCCTGGAACCCACCCACTCGGCACAAGCCCATCACCACAGATGCCAAAGAGGAGCCAGCTGGGGCCCGCCTCAAGTCCTGCCCAGCTGTCTCCTGCAGCCTCACAGCCAGGGCCCCATGTCTGGCCCTGCTGGGGCTACGGGCCAGAGGCCCACCAAGTGGGCATCTCCACGTTCCTGGACACAGGGTCACACTCAGCAGGTGCACAGTTAGTAATTCTGAAAGGAAGGGTGGAGCAGTTGAGTTGAATACTTTTAAAAGGTTTACAATTTAGACACTAGAAAAGAGTGAATCCCCCTACCCACCCACCCTCACCCCAAAACACAGTTTACATCTCCTATTTCACCTCTGCCATAGTTTTAATAATTGAGAAGCCACTTAGTTCTCCAAAATTCCTCATTCCTCGGAAATGAGACACACAGGGGCCAGAGGCCCTTCACTGTGGTGCTCGTACCTGCACAAAATTCTCCTCCAGCAACAAGATACAGAGAAAGAGTATGGGACTAAAAATAACTGCATGCATGCACAGTTGGGGGAAATTCCCAACAAGATACAACAAAGACTAAAAACCCAGCTGACACTTCTGAAGAGCCTGGAACAGAAGCAGGGGACTGCACATGCCCTTTGCACTCAACACCACCAAAGGGGTGGGTGGACCACCTAAGCCATCCCTTTAGCCTGACCCTGAACACATCCTGACCCTCACCCCATATAAGGAACCAGCTCCCCCCCCACCCCACCCACATCGGGAAGCAAGCAAGCAAGGAAGCTGTAAGCAGGGCCCCCAATAAAGCCTCGCCTGAATCTCTTGTCTGGCCTCTGATCCATTTCTATTGCTGGTGGGGAGGCCAAGCATCCTGTTGGGTAAGAGAAAGGGAATCAAGAAACCTCCCATCCAGGGACAGCCCTGCAAGAATCTGCCTTGCAATGCCAGAGACAAGGTTTCCATCCCGTGTTGGGGAACTAAGATTCCACATGCTCCAGAGCCTGAGTGCTGTAACTGGAGAGCCCAGACACTGCAACTACTGAGCCCACTCACCACAACTAGAGAGTCTGTGTGCTGCAACTAACACCAGATGCAGCCAAATAAGCAAATTAATTAAAATAAATAAAATACATGTAGCCAAATAAATAAATGACAGAGAATCCCACCATCCCATCCTGTTCTCATGCACATCTTTATTGGGGGGGGGGTGTCCCCCATGCAAACAGCATGCCCTTCACTGTGACTCTCCTTGTGGGAACAGTAACTCCAAACAAGCAGGCCATTCTCACAAGACAGACCTCTGCGTGCTTAAGAAAAACAGTGGAGGGCACGGCAGCAACTCCCTTCTGAGCTTAGACAGGTGAGGAGCCCCTGCAAACCTCAGCACCGCCCCCACCACCAGCTGCAAGGACCCCCATGTGTCTCTGTGATGGCCATGCGCTCTGCACTCAGCCCTATGGTGACACGGGCATGGGGTCTGCTCATTCTTCTCCAATGGCCCATCCCGTGCAACTTAGCCACTACCACCTGGCTTTGCTTCTGAAAGGAAAAAAAAAAAATGCCCCAGCCCCTGTGAAAAGTGTCCTTCCAGCTCCGTAGTGTGAACACACACAGGTCTAACCACAGCCCCACACAGCCAAGTGGGAGGAGGCACATAAGGTGCCCTTCATTCATAAACACAAACTTCCTCTTAGCTGTGAGGGAAGAATGGGATTAGCAGTGTTTGATTCTATCTCCTTCTGTTTGTCCACCCACCCACCATGCATGCAACCATCCTCGTACCCATCCATAAAGCGAACTCAGAACCATATACTGGGTGTCCGTCCACTTTATCAGAGCCCAGCTCATGGATGGGCTGGCTATGCACTGGGATCACTTCCCCATGCTCTTGAAACCAGAAATCACAAAGTTGTAACCGGAGAAGCGTTCCCAGGACAAACCATCTCTCCCATCAACATGAGAGGAGCCACGATGGTGGCGGGGTAGTGGCAGGAGGTGAGGTGTCGGGTGGTGCTTGGGACACCACCACGGCCAGTTTCTCTGCAGAAACTTTACTATCCATGTTCTCTGGGGATCACTGCAGGAATGCCCCATGCCTGCTTGGGAGTCTAAATGAACACTCTGCACACTGCTTTTAGGAAAGGGTGATTTCCATGTTCAAAAACTACAATTTACCAATGGCTTCATTTGTTTGTTGGGGCTGTAACTGTCTGTCACTTGCCTTCACCATCCCTTGTAGCTCTCAATGTCCTGTGACATATCATGTGTATTTCTATAGACTGTCAGCCCCACCGTCCACTCCAATGGCCCTATTATGGACATAGTGGGACACACAGCAAGTATTCCAAAATCACCTGGTGAATGAATGAGGCCATCAAAGGCCATCTTACATCTTTAATCTTACCAAGTATCTGCTGACCCATGAGTCAAATATTAACCTCAAATCTATGTAGAAAGTATGATTAACCACTGATAAATAAGAATTATACTAAGAACGTTACTAGCCTCTTTTCAAATTACATCTGCTTTCATCTCAGAGATCACAGGGATTTTTAAGGAAAAAGCAACATTCACTGCCCAAGTTTTCAAGTTCATGGTAACCATTAAAATATGTGTTATGACAACCACAAAAACACCTGCCTGTCCAAGCTCTAATTTCATTGTTAAAACAACAGTTTGAATTGCATAGCCTTTATGGGTAAGATGCACACATTTATCTCTGCTAATTTCTGTGTATTTTGTTGACTTTTAAAGATTTAAAATGATAGCTCTATAGTCATTTGATTGTTGCTTCAAACTGAAGTCAAGAATTTAAATTCTTAAGTCTCACAAAGGACCCACATATTTGGAGTTTTTAAATGCTCTGATATGTAGCTGCACATGTTTTGTTTTGTTCAGAGAGGAAAACTTAGGGTCATGGAGAATTTCATTAAAATCCAGACTTGGGCACTTTCAGAACCAGAGACACAAACAACCTGCATACGACACTCTAGGCCCTCTGACAGCACCTTCCCCGGGGAGCGGAGATGTACCTGGGGGTCCATCCTGAGGAAGGTGTGAGGGCCTCTGCTGCTCAAGGTCGACCTCTTAAAGGTTTTGCTGTGATAAAAGTGGTAGTAATCATCCAAGTTTCCAATCTGCAAGACAAGAAGCAGGATACCACCAATCAGTATGGTCTTACCAAACCCTGCCTCTCAGAACACCTCCCCCTCCTCTGAGAGACCCATCCTGCTCCCAGAGTGAATCACCCTCCGTGACGCTCCCCAACTCACATCCCTGCCACAGATTCAAGGTCTGTGAATGTCAACTCGGAGGCTCCTTTCTGGATAAACACTAGGTGGTATTTCCTGAGAAGTACATGCTCCCCAGATCTTGCAGTGAGTTCATATCATTTCAAGTTTGTATTACCATGGCCAAATTATTTTAGACAAGAATTCATGTTCATTTTGGGTTAAGCATCCCTGAAGCAGCTCAGTTCATGTCAAGTCAGATCTAAGTCCACACAACTCATTTATAAACAAACTCCATGCTCTCTGGCCCCCGGGTACACTGAGACATCTAAGAATGAACGTCCGCTCCCAAGAGCAGCAAGGAGCCAAGGCAAACATGCCGCCCCATCTGCTTGGGGACTGGGGAAAGGTCAGCTGAGAACACCCGAGTCCCAGGGCGTCCGGGCTCTCGGCCAGTGGCGGTCTATCGGGGTGGATTTCAGCTTGAGGGCTGGAGGGGACGCTTGCAGGCCGCTCCTGCGCCTCCTCCCGCCATCCTAGCCCTGACCTGCCTCGCGTCTCACAACCCTGGAGCATCAGGACAGTGTGCTCAGGAGGCCTGTCTCTCCTCCTAAATTCCACTGGCTACTGTAAACAGCTGGCTGGTCACGAATCCTGAGCAGAGCCTTGTCACTGAAGATGAAACAAATGCTACACAGACTCTCAGGCTGCCCTCCTCAGGCGGAACCATTCTAGTTTCTCTTTCAGCTCCCGATGAGAGGGTGGACTTAAGACAGACTGTCCTTTGCAGCAGTCAGGTGTCATGGTGACAAGCCTGGTTTCAGCCAGACAGGCTTCATCCTAACCTGGTCCACTCTCTTCACCGCGCACGATCCTGTGATCCTGAGTAAGATTCCCCTCCTGCAAACCTCAGTTCCTTACATGTACAGTGGGGATAAAACTACATACCTCAGGAACTTGTTTAAGCAGGACTAATGTCCACCCAATTCACCATGACCTTCCGCTGCCCCTCTTCCTGCTCATGGACACTGCATTGTCCAGTGCAGTGGACGGGACCAGGCAGAGACCTAAAGGGACATGGAGATGCTGAGCGGCCATTTCCATGTCTTTCCACAAGAAGACTAGCAGGTGTCTACAGAGAGAGCCTGCCTGGCCGTACCCTTTACCCTCATATCCAGAAAACCCAGTGGTCCGGCTGCATCCTGCTTTCCAGTTTCCAGAGACACCACTTGTCCCTGAAATGAAGAACCTCCCTGTTTGCTCAAGCTTGCTCCAGGGTTTCAGTTGTTTTCAAGCACAGAACAGTGAACACCATGAGGGCTGTGAAGGTCAGCCAGTTAGAGTCTATATCGTGTCTGCCTCGTTCAGTGCCTTGAACACAGTTGCTGTTCAGGAAATCCTGGCTGTATTAGGAGCTGGAATTTTCACTCTGGCTCCTCTCCAAGGCTCCTTCAATCCCTCCCTGGGCCTGGGATACGCCCTGACTCAGCTTTACCTGCTGCAGAATCTGGGTTTCAGACCCTCTCTTAGTTTCCTTGTGAGAACAGTAACTACTATCTTCAAGGTTTGTTCCATGACAGTCCCTCTCCCCTCTCCCCTCTCCCCTCACTAGACACACATACATGCATGCATATATACACCACACATACACACACACCCCACTTATACACATATACCCCTCACACACTCACACACATACACACACACCACACACACATACATCACATACACCACACACAAGCTACACATACACTGCATGCACATACCACACATACACCACAAACACACACACACACACACCACACACACACACACACACATACCCCACACACCACACCCACCCACACATATACACACACCACATACATCATACACACACTACACATACACTATACATACACACACATCACACATACACCACACACACACTACACATACACTGCATGCACATACCACACATACACCACACACACACACATACCCCACACACCACACACACCCTCACACACATACACACACACCACACACACATACACACACCACATACATCATACACACACTACACATACACTATACATACACACATACATCACATATACACACACATCACACATACACCACACACGAACTTCCCTGGAGGCTCAGTGGTGAAGCATCCACCTGCCAATGCAGGAGATCTGGGTTCAGTCCCTGGGTCAGGAAGATCCCCTGGAGAAGGAAATGGCAACCTACTCCAGTATTCTTGCCTGGAGAATCCTATAGACAGAAGAGCCCGGCAGGCTATGGTCTGTAGGGTCACAAAGAGTTGGACGCCACTGAGTGACTAAACAACAACAACACGCACACATACACATATACAGAGTCAGGCACAGCTCTTCATATATAAAGAGCCAGCAAAGTACCTGGCAGTCAGGAAGTGCTCTATACATGGTTTTCTGCAATTACGACTCTTGGTTCATTTTCTACTTCAAGCATTTTTCAACCATCATAAACCTCATTATTTCTGCCCTGTTCTGCAGAGAAGCACTCTTATTTCTCCTCCTACAGTTAACTACTCACTTTTTCACTGAAGTTAATTGTTATGTCTGTCAAAGGGTTCCTCCTAGAGCAAGCCAAGCTGTTATTTAACAATAATGCAGCTTTAACATACAGCAATGTTTAAGCAGAGACATTACTTTGCCAACAAAGATCCATCTAGTCAAGGCTATGGTTTTTCCAGTGGTCATGTATGGATGTGAGAGTTGGCCTGTGAAGAAGGCTGAGTGCCAAAGAATTGATGCTTTTGAACTGTGGTGTTGGAGAAGATTGTTTAGAGTCCCTTGGACTGCAAGGAGATCCAACCAGTCCATTCTGAAGGAGATCAACCTCGGGTGTTCTTTGGAAGGAATGATGCTAAAACTGAAACTCCAGTACTTTGGCCACCTCATGCGAAGATTTGACTCATTGGAAAAGACTCTGATGCCAGGAGGGATTGGGGGCAGGAGAAAAAGGGGACGAGACAAAGGATGAGATGGATGGAGGGCATCACCAACTCAATGGATATGAGTTTGAGTGAACTCCGGGAGATGGTGATAGACAGGGAGGCCTCGCATGCTGCAATTCGTGGGGTCGCAAAGAGTCGGACATGACTGAGCGACTGAACTGAACTGAACTGAATATTTAATCCACATGTTTGCTTATAAGCAGCCACCATCCCTGTGAGATGTATCACAACTTTGGGTCTTTTAACTCCAGGTGTTCAAATCAATTTCCACTCAGGACATGGAGAAACTAAGACCTGAATCCAATGTGCTGGCAAAGGGAGGGATTAATTTCAGAGCTGCCAATTCTAAGCACTGGGCTTCTCAGGTAGAAAAGTGGTAAAGAATTCGCCTGTCAATGTAGGACACACAAGAGACGCACTTTAGATCCCTAGTTTGGGAAGATCCCCTGGAGGGGGAAATGGCAACCACTCCAGTATTCTTGCCTGGAAAATTCCATTGACAGAGGAGCCTGGTGAACTATAGTCCATGGGGTCACAAAGTTCACGGAGTCACAAAGAGGCAGACACGACTGAGCATGCACTCATAGATCCTAAGTAGGCCCACATCAGGGTAGCCCTAGACCCAACTCAGGGCAGCACCTGGCCCTAGAGGAGCCCAGCCTCTCTGCAATCTTCCCCAGTCCCCAGGCTGTGCAGGCCTGTGACGCTGCCCCTGTCCAGCCCCACCCTGAGAAGGGCTCAGAGGGTCTGCACTGAGGAGAGTCATTTCCATTGAGCAATTCCAGGGAAGAACAGATGGCTCCCATGGTGCTGACCAGACAAGGTGCCCCAGGGGCAGCAACGGGCAATGCCACATCTGTTTTGGGAACTTATCTGCAGCCCAGTATGGATGATAAAGGTCTGGGTAAGGTGCAGGGGAGAAGGGGACACTAGTCAAGGACACCCTCCCATCCTGACAACTCCAGGTGCAGAAGCTGGAATCTGATTGAGGAAAAAGGGGAGCAAGTTAGGTCACCAGCAATTGGGAACTCTGACAGTTGCCACCCAGATCCTCCCAGGGTTCTGTGTGCATCTGTATACCCTCTGGGCCCTCCTGGAGCAGACTGCAGGCATGAGGAGCAGAACTCATCCTTCCTTGAGATGAAAGATTTGTGAACAGAGCAGAACTCATCCTTCCTTGAGATGAAAGATTTGTGAACAGGCAAACAGAGGGCAGACAGGGCATGGGACAGAGGGCTGCCTGACCCTGGAGAGACTGTGAAGGCAGGAAGAGCGAGGAGGAGGATTTGGGAACTCTGACAGTTGCCACCCAGATCCTCCCAGGGTTCTGTGTGCATCTGTATACCCTCTGGGCCCTCCTGGAGCAGACTGCAGGCATGAGGAGCAGAACTCATCCTTCCTTGAGATGAAAGATTTGTGAACAGAGCAGAACTCATCCTTCCTTGAGATGAAAGATTTGTGAACAGGCAAACAGAGGGCAGACAGGGCATGGGACAGAGGGCTGCCTGACCCTGGAGAGACTGTGAAGGCAGGAAGAGCGAGGAGGGAGGAGGCAGAGCCAGATGCTGAAGAGGGAGTCCTGACACTGGGAGAGGCCCTGGCACCACCCTTACCTGGATGGACGTGGCATCCTAAAGCCCAAGGACATGCTGTGTGGTCAACCATGTCTTGACCCACTCAAGAGCAGCAGTGGGCAAAGGATGGATCACAGGCAAATGATCTATCTCCTGCTTATTGTGTTAGCTTTTTAAATTGTGGTAAAACAGACAGAGGGCTTTCCAGGTGGTGCTACTGGTAAAGAACCCACCTGCCAATGTGGGAGACCTAAGAAACACAGGTTTGATCCCTGGGTTGGGAAGATCCCCTGGAGGAGGAGATGGTGACCCACTCCAGTATTCTTGCCTGGAGAATCCCATGGACAGACGAGCCTGGTGGACTATAGTCCATGGGGTTGCAAAGAGTTGGACACGACTGAAGTGACTCAGCACACAGAAGAGACATAACATTTACCACTGTCACAGTGTTTAAGTATCTACAGTTCAGGACACCAGGCACATTCACACTGTCATGCACTCATCACCACCATCATCTCGGGAACCTTCTCATCTTCCCAAACTGAAACCCTGCCCCCATTATATGTGAGCTCCCACCCTCTGTGCCCTCCTGGAGCAGTGTGCAGGCATGGGGAGCAGAAACCGTCCTTCCTCAAGATGAAAGATTTGCAAACAGGCAAGCAGAGGGCAGACAGGGCATGGAAGATCTGCTCTGTCTCTGTGAACCTGACAACCCTGGCTGTCTCAGGGGAACCACTGGCCCTTCTGTGAAGGGTTTGCTGCCCTTACATGATGTCCAGGTTCACCCCAGTTGCCACAGGTGTCAGAACTCCCTCCATCTTTCAGGCTGAACCATATTCTATGGTGGGCATACGCCACCATCACTTGCCTATTAGCCCACTGATGGGCACTTGGGCTGCTTCCACCTCCTGACGTCTCTGAGTGCAGTGTGTCGTGTCTGTTGGTGACCCTGCTTTCCATCCTACGATGTACACACAGCTCCTGTTTCTGTAAGTAAAGCTTCCCTGGGGATCCTGCCCACAGCTGCCCCTACATCGTGATGCTGAGCCCAGTGGCTGCCAAGGGACCCGTTGCCCCCTCGCCTAGAACAGGTCATGTGCAGAGCTTACAGAGAAGGCCTGCCAACCTGCCAACTCTAGCATTTGCTGCAGGGTGTGTCTGGGGTTGGGGTCCACCAGTCTGAGGCCAGACCACCAGTCCCCACACCGAGGGGTTCTGCTTAGGAGGTCAGCACCTTCAGCATCTTATCTAGTCACGGAGCTGCCTCCTCTCCAGGCACCATCCTTGTCCAGTGACCCGGTCACTCCCATCTGACTCATGCTTCACAGCATTAGGACTGCTTAGGAGCATGAGGTTTCCACGATGGGAAGAAGGTCAGAAAGGATCAAGAGCCAGCAGCACGGGAAGCTCTGCTTCCCTTCACGTCCCTGCCTGAAGTGGGACGTGGCCCAGCGTTTAGGATGCGGCATTCACCACGTGGCTGTTTCCTGCCCCTTGACTCGCACCCCGCCCCCCCAAGCAGTCACCTTCCCCACCAGGATTACGGCCTCCCCCTCAGGGCACTGTCCCTCAAGCTCGCCAGGGCCTTCATGAAACAGGAGGATGGGAGGGCAAGACACTGGAGATGTGGCCACTGGTTGGAGTAAACACATGGACAGCTGACTGCCCCTTGCCTCACAGGTAGGGGTCAGGGAGGAGCCACAGAGATAGCCCCACTTCACAGATGGGAAAATTGAAGCCGAGGAGGCTAAGCCCAGCATTACATTCAGGCTCTCCCCACTGTGCCGAGACAAACAGGCAACAACCTCACACTGAATGACACACAGGCACATGGGTTAGGGCTCAGGATCACTGCAGCACTACTGGTACAGCCTCAGGGTCAGGCTGACAAGAGGTGGAGTCAGAAGAACAGACAGAAGTGGCGGGGGCAAGGCCACAAAAGACACCTTAAATGCAGGGCAACCCCACGGGTAAGAAGAGGCTCTTATTTTCACTTGATTTCTGCACTGACATTACTGTGGACACTTGTCCCTGCTCCACAGTGCCGCCGTCCCGGACACTGTGCCCCGGCCGTCAGGCCTGTCTGTGCTCTGCACACCACCTCCCTGGCCAGTGGCTGAGCCCCCTACTCGACTGACACGGGGACGGTGGCTGCTGCAGAATGCTGCTGCCCAAGTGCCCAGGCAGTCTTCTCCCTCTCGTCCCACCCTCTCCAGCTGCCTACCAGCCCTTGCCAGCACTGAGCCCCCAGAACCTCAATCCACTCTGCCTCAGTGAATCCAATCTCCAGTCTTGTGAGGTGTTTTTTTTTTTTTTTTTTTCTGGCAGGGGTGGGTAGGTGTTGGTCACAACATAACATTTTTGTAAAAGCTTTTCTCTTTTTCATCTGTGTTATTTCCACAATGGGTTAATCAGAGCTGTTCTCTTAGCCTACCACACCCACCAGAAAATGAACAATCCACTGAGTGTGTGAGGTCCATGTCTCTCTACTCAACACTGGTATGTTATTATACACACTCAGTTCAGTTCAGTGGCTCAGTCGTGTCTGACTCTTTGCAACCCCATGAATCGCAGCACACCAGGCCTCCCTGTTCATCACCATCTCTTGGAGTTCACTCAGACTCATGTCCATCGAGTCCATGATGCCATCCAGCCATCTCACCCTCGGCCGTCCCCTTCTCCTCCTGCCCCCAATCCCTCCTAGCATCAGAGTCTTTTCCAATGAGTCAACTTTTCTCATGAGGTGGCCAAAGTACTGAAGTTTCAGTTTTAGCATAATTCCTTCCAAAGAAATCCCAGGGTTGATCTCCTTCAGAATGGACTGGTTGGATCTCCTTGCAGTCCAAGGGACTCTCAAGAGTCTTCTCCAACACCACAGTTCAAAAGCATCAATTCTTCGGTGCTCAGCCTTCTTCACAGTCCAACTCTCACATCCATACATGACCACAGGAAAAACCATAGCCTTGACTAGAAGGACCTTAGTCAGCAAAGTAATGTCTCTGCTTTTGAATATACTGTATAGGTTGCTCATAACTTTTCTTCCAAGGAGTAAGCATCTTCTAATTTAATGGCTGCAGTCACCATCTGCAGTGATTTTGGAGCCCAAAAAAATAAAGTCTGACATTGTTTCCACTGTTTCCCCATCTATTTCCCATGAAGTGATGGGACTGGATGCCATGATCTTTGTTTTCTGAATGTTGAGCTTTAAGCCAATCTTTTCAGTCTCCACTTTCAATTTCATCAAGAGCCTTTTTAGCTCCTCTTCACTTTCTGCCATCAGGGTGGTGTCATTTGCATATCGGAGGTTATTCATATTTCTCCTGGCGATCTTGATTCCAGCTTGTGTTTCTTCCAGCCCAGCGTTTCTCATGATGTACTCTGCATAGAAGTTAAATAAGCAAGGTGACA
>SJYC01053800.1:0-13485 GCA_006408675.1 Madoqua kirkii | reverse complement strand
GATCATTCTGTCATTTTTGAGATTGCATCCAAGTACTGTGTTTTGGACTCTTTTGTTGACCATGATGGCTACTTCATTTCTTCTAAGGGATTCCTGCCTGCAGTAGTAGATATAATGGTCATCTGAGTTAAATTCACCCATTCCAGTCCATCTTAGTTCACTGATTCCTAGAATGTTGACATTCCCCCTTGCCATCTCTTGTTTGTCCACTTCCAATTTGCCTTGATTCATGGACCTGACGTTCCAGGTTCCTATGCAATATTGCTCTTTACAGCACTGGATCTTGCTTCTGTCACTAGTCACATGCACAACTGGGTATTGTTTTTGCTTTGGCTCCATCTCTTCATTTTTTCTGGAGTTATTTCTCCACTGATCTCCAGTAGCATATTGGGCACCTAATGACCTGAGGAGTTCCTCTTTCGGTATCCTATCATTTTGCCTTTTTATATTGTTCAATTCATGGTTTTCTCCAAAGCCACGGTCTGTGTAGATGGAGTAGGCTCCAAGCAGCACACTTCTGTTATGATCTGCTACCTCAGATTATCTCTACTGCATGCTTCCCTCATAGTTCAGTCAGTAAAGAATCTGCCTGCAATGCAAGGGACCAAGGTTTTATTCCTGGGTTGGGATGATCCTTAGAGAAAGAAATGGTAACTCAATCTAGTATTCTTACCTGGAGAATCCCATGGGCAGAGGGGCCTGCAGGCTACAGTCCATGGGGTTGCAAGAGTTGGACATGACTTAGCGACTAAACCACAATCACCATCTCTGCTGCACACTCCATCCCATTTGTAGCCATGTACACCCTTGGGTATTCCCAGGCTACCGAATGCCCAAATTGGATGAACAAAGACAAATTTCAATTTTACAAGAAAATTTAGCTTCACAAGATTTATAGCACAACAGTCTATAATCCAGACTTTGGAGATAGGTTTGAATTGAAGGGCTTCCCTAATAGTTCAGTTGGTAAAGAATCCACCTGCAATGTGGGAAACCTGGGTTTGATCCCTGGGTAGGGAAGATCCCTTGGAAAAGGGAAAGGCTACCCACTCCAGTATTCTGGTCTGTAGAATTCCCTGGACAGTCCATGGGGTCACAAAGAGTCAGACATGACTGAGAGACTTTCACTTTGATTTGAAACTCTACTATCTCTTTGCTGTGTGGCAATGGGGAAACCACAGTTTTCTTAGCTGTAATAAAACACTGATATTAGACACGATTTCTTGGTGAGGACTAACATCCTTGTAAAATGTGTAATATGGTTCTTAGGAATGAATAAGCATGCAATGAATGATATCCATCAATATTACTGTGGTATATTATTATTATCAATTCATTTTACCTCTCTCCTACATGTATATTTACCCTTCTTTTGCTGAAGTGTGATGACACCTCTCCTCATTCCCTACATCTGTAGATAAAATCACCATTCATACAATCGTCAACTGACAAAGTAGTGAACTATGTGCTGTCTTTTGTATGTCTCAGAAACAATTCCATAGGTTTTTTGACAAATTTATATACTGAGGGATTTAGTTGAATTCTATAGATTAAATTTCTCTTCTCTGGATATACTGTAGATTTCTGAATTAGTAATTCACTATGTCCATTTTATGAATGTGAAATGGAGATGAAAGATATTTTTCTGAAAATGGTAACTTTGTTTGGAGGGGGCAGGGAGCAGGTAACAGAGATGAGAAAAGTCCTTCAGAATATGTACAGAGTGACTTCATAACCTGCACAGATACAGATTCTAATAAAGGAACATAAGTGGTAAGGTTTCCAGAGTTTCTTTCTACTATGAAAACACGGCTATTTCTTCTATGGGTAAATGTCTCGCTGCAGAATCAAACATAACTGGGAAGTCAATCTGGTAACTGGTCAGATACTGATTTAATTATTTTTAATGACTCATGAATCCACTGGGGATAGTTTGCATTTGCAATAAACAATTTACCAGCCTACAGAAGACGTGTCATTTTTCAGACTGACATTCTCCTCTACGGTTGTTTCTCTCACATAGCCCTAATAATACTAGTGTGGGTTTTGAAAAGTCATTTAGAAAATTTTATTTAGAATTGTTCACACTTTTTTCCTGTAATATTATGGAACACTGTATTTGCTCAAGTTCAAAAGAAATAGCACTGAACTGGCTTTTAGTAAAACCTCAGCTATCTGCTATAGAAACTTGGGCATATTTTCCACCTCTTCCTGCCTTATATTTTTCATGAGAGAAAGGATATTTGTGTGTGTGTTTGTGGTTATATATATCAACATGGATACTACTTTTGAAGGAGAATTAGAGATATTATTTTGTTCATTTTTGGTTCCTTTTCAGTTCTAGCATATTTCCTGGTATATGTCAAAATATGATGTATTCAATAGTGATAACATATTATCATTTATTAAACATTTACTCTATATAGTGTTCTGGACATGCTAACATCAAATAAATCATTGTTGAATGGTGAACTGAATGTACTGTGAATAAGTCATTTATTTGCATTCCATCAGTCAACCTTATTAACAAAAAGGCAAAACAACATTGTACTAGGTAGGCAGTATCGTGATGCCCATTCTACAGATGAAAGATATGAGGCTGAGAGAGGTAAGGCCACTGTCCTAGGGTAACACAGCTAAAACATTTTGACATTGGAATTAGGACCCACAATTGGAGAGAAAGGATGAAAGAAAACGAACTTATGCAAGAATGAGAAACCAGCAGCAATAATAGTGCAACAGCATATAGCACAACGCAGGACATATTTTTCTCCCAAACAGACCTCTTCTCGTTTTCCTAGGATGGCATTGCAATAACGAACACATCGTCTATGTAATATCCATTTCACAGCCTGTGTTAATATATAACACAGCCTGTGTTAATGGTAGCTGCCAAAATGATTTGTAGCAGAGCTCTACTTCTTCAAACAATTATTGCAAACTAGAGCAAGCAAATTTAATTACCTTCTGAGCTGAAACAACCTCAGATGTATTGCTGCTTTGTTATCTTCCTGCTCTGAGTGATGGACTATCCATGATCTGTCAGAATTGGACATGACTCTACAAGTGGAAAGAGGGAAAAGAAACTGAGGGTATAAAATATAGCAAATCCATGCAGATATAATCTTGGCTAACAAAGAATTTTGCAAAATGTATTGCCCAGTGTGTGTGTCCACTCTGTGTGTGTGTGCTTGCGAGTTTCACATCAGGCAGTAAGTCTTAAATCCAGTCTGGATATCTAATGCTATTGATGCTTAGGTATCTAGAGTAAGATTAATCTCAGAACTTAATGATAACAAGAAGATATGAAAAGAATGAGAGTACTCTCATCTGGAAACAATGAGAACATGAAAACTTTTGCCCAACTACAGTGATTATTAACAAAACATTTGTTTGTTAATTATCAATTCATTTATCCTACTTCAGAGGCCTATAAGGTGAATAAATATTTCAAAAACAATTAGACTTTTAAAAAATGTATTCAAACATTTCACTATATAGGTCTTGTACTCTGTTTTGCTGGAGTAGCCGTGAAGAGATACCCTACGACCAAGGTAAGAGAAACCCAAGTAAGACGGTAGGTGTTGCGAGAGGGCACCAGTGGGCAGACACATTGAAACTATAATCACAGAAAACTAGCCAATCAGATCACATGGACCACGCCCTTATCCAACTCAATGAAACTAAGCCATGCTGTGTGAGGCCACCCAAAGTAGTCAGGTCATGGTGGACAGGTCTGACAGAAAGTGGCCCATTGGAGAAGGGAATGGCAAACCACTTCAGTATTCTGGCCTTGAGAACCCTGTGAACAGTATGAAAAGGCAAAATGATAGGATACTGAAAGAGGAACTCCCCAGGGCAGTTAGGTGTCCACTATGCTACTAGAGATCAGTGGAGAAATAACTCCAGAAAGAATGAAGGGATGGAGCCAAAGCAAAAACAATATCCAGTTGTGGATGTGACTGGTAATAGAAGCAAGGCCCGATGTTATAAAGAGCAATATTACATAGGAACCTGGAATGTTAGGTCCATGAATCAAGGCAAATTGGAAGTGGACAAACCGGAGATGGCAAGAGTGAACATTGACATTCTAGGAATCAGTGAACTAAGATGGACTGGAATGGGTGAATTTAACTCAGATGACCATTATATCTACTACTGCAGGCAGGAATCCCTTAGAAGAAATGGAGTAGCCATCATGGTCAACAAAAGAGTCCAAAATTCAGTACTTGGATGCAATCTCAAAAATGACAGAATAATTTCTGTTTGTCTCCAAGGCAAAGCATTCAATATCACAGTAATCCAAGCCTAAGCCCAACCAGTAATGCTGAAGAAGCTGAAGTTGAATGGTTCTATGAAGACCTACAAGACCTTTTAGAAGTAACACCCCAAAAAGATGTCCTTTTCATTATAGGAGACTGGAATGCTAAAGTAGGAAGTCAAGAAACACCTGGAGTAACAGGCAAATTTGGCCTTGGAATGTGGAATGAAGCAGGGCAAAGACTAATAGAGTTTTGCCAAGACAACGCACTGGTCATAGCAAACACCCTCTTCCAACAACACAAGAGAAGACTCAACACATTAACACCACCAGATGGTCAACACTGAAATCAGATTGATTATATTCTTTTCAGCCAAAGATGGAGAAGCTCTATACAGTCAGCAAAAACAAGACAGAGAGCTTATTGTGGCTCAGATCATGAACTCCTTATTGCCAAATTCAGACTCAAATTGAAGAAAGTAGGGAAAACCACTAGACCATTCAGGTATGACCTAAATCAAATCCCTTATGATTATACAGTGGAAGTGAGAAATAGATTTAAAGGACTATATCTGATAGATAGAGCGCCTGATGAACTATGGAATGAGGTTCGTGACGTTGTACAGGAGACAGGGATCAAGACCATCCCAAAGAAAAATAAATGCAAAAAAGCAAAATGGCTGCCTGGGGAGGCCTTACAAATAGCTGTGAAAAGAGGAGAAGCAAAAAGCAAGAAGAAAAGAAAAGATATAAGCATCTGAATGCAGAGTTCCAAAGAATAGCAAGGAGAGATAAGAAAGCCTTCCTCTGTGATCAATGCAAACAAATAGAGGAAAACAACAGAAGAGGAAAGATGAAATCTCTTCAAGAAAATTAAGAGATACCAAAGGAACATTTCATGCACAGATGTGCTTGATAAAGGACAGAAATGGTATAGACTGAACAGAGGCAGAAGATATTAAGAAGAGGTGGCAAGAATACACTGAAGAACTGTACAAAAAAGATCTTCATGACCCTGATAATAACGATGGTGTGATCACTCACTTAGAGCCAAACATCCTGGAATGTGAAGTCAAGTGGGCCTTAGAAGGCATCAGTAAGAACAAAGCTAGTGGAGGTGATGGAATTCCAGTGGAGCTGTTTCAAAACCTGAAAGATGATGCTGTAAGAGTGCTGCACTCAAAATGTCAGCAAATCTGGAAAACTGAGCAGTGGCCACAGGACTGGAAAAGTCAGTTTTCATTCCAGTCCCAAAGAAAGGCAATGCCAAAGAATGCTCAAACTACCACACAACTGCACTCATCTCACATGCTAGTAAAATAATGCTCAAAATTCTCCAAGCCAGGATTCAGCAATACATGAACCGTGAAGTTCCAGACGTTCAAACTGGTTTTAGAAAAGGCAGAGGAACCAGAGATCAAATTGCCAACATCTGCTGGACTATGGAAGAAGGAAGAGAGTTCCAGAAAAACATCTATTTGTGCTTTATTGACTATGCCAAAGCCTTTGACTGTGTGGATCCCAATAAAGTTTGGAAAATTCTGAGAGAGATCGGAATACCAGACCACCTGACCTGCCTCCTCTTGAGAAATCTGTATGCAGGTCAGGAAGCAACAGTTAGAACTGGATATGGAACAACAGACTTGTTTCAAATAGGAAAAGGACTATGTCAAGGCTGTATATTGTCACCCTGCTTATTTAACTTATATGTAGAGTACATCATGAGAAATGCTGGGCTGGAATGCACATGCTGGAATCAAGATTGCCAGGAGAAATATTAGTAACCTCAGATATGCATATGACACCACCCTTATGGCAGAAAGTGAAGAGGAACTAAAAAACCTCTTGATGCTTCTTTAAAGCATCTCTGCTAGTAATGACAGTTCAGGTCAAGGAAAAAATAAAATAAAATTTTCAAATTCTAGAACTGCCAGTGAGATTGGTTAGTATGTGTGCTATTTGCCTCTGTTTCTCTTTTTCTCTCTCTTGCATATTTCTCTTTTTTTTTTTCCTTTCTTATTGTTCTCCTTTGCCTCCTGGTGTTTTCTTCCCTTTTGCCTTCTCTTCCCCTCCCTCCTGCCTCTATTCCTTTCCCTCCTTGTTAGTTTTGATCTTCTGAGAAGACAAAATTAGATGTGCTAGAAATTTATTAGGAAAAACATCTGTGAAGAATAAACTAGAAAAGGAGCATATTTTTTCCCTGTTTTTTGGTCATGCAATTCAACTTGCAGGATCTTAATTCCCCAGTGCGGGAAAATCTTGACCAGGCATATGGAGACCCCAGAGCAAAATCTCCCTGTTAGAGAAATCTCTAGGTAGCCCAGCTCCATATCCTTGCCTTGCTCAGTCATTGGCTGGAAACAGCTGGGAGAGATTAACCTCTATGTGGACAGTGCAAGCAGATCTGAAGTTACAGCAGTTGGAGGCTGTCAGCCAACCGTTTTCTTTGTAGCAGGTTATCTTGAAACGAGGTCTGAGCAGCACAGTTCATTGTCTTTTTTCCCTTCTCTTCTACCTTCTTCTTCCTTCCTTCTCACCAAAAGGCCTCAACGTTCCCCTCATTTCAACGAAAATTTAGATAGCTTTTTTCCTGACTCTTGCTGCCTGACTTTCATTTTCTTAGTGTCTTTACTTAAAAACTTACCATTAGAAATTAATTCTCTGCACCTTGAGATGTAATTTTTTCTAAGGCCTCTTTCCAGGTTTATTCCAGGGATGTCTTGCTCAAGGACCTGGGAACCATTCCTTTCAAATGCATTCATCAAGAAAGGCCATCCCCCTCTCTGCCAGATTCTATAAGAGGAAAGGAGCCTACTTCTGTGGGTAACTTGCTCCAAATTGCAAAACCACCTGCTGTCATGAAGAGGAGAGAAAGTTTACTTTTCCCTTGGTTAACTCCAGTCAGCAAACACAGATGGCCTTGGTCCTCTTAGCTCTTAAACCCATCAAACCCTTTGTTTTGTTTCATGGAGTTGAGGTCACACTGTATTCTGGACTCTCTTCCTTATCACAGTAATCTTGAATTTAAGGTCTTCCTTGCTTGATGAAATTTGTCTACTGCAATATTTACTTTCGTAGTTCCTGCCTTCCCTTTTTCCTTCCTTCTATTAAATATTTATTGCTTACCAATGATGTGACAGGAATTAGGTTACATTAGCTATATTGGTGGAAAAGATTGTTGTAGTTATGTTCCTTCGAGTAGACAGAAAATAGATGAATAAACAAATAATGTAAATTTTCTTTATAGAAGGAAAATAGGTTTATGGTATAAAAAATGAGAAGTAGCCTACTTTACATAAAATACTGATGACCTCAGAGACATACACCTTCTTCAGGTTAGAACCCATAGTTTGAGATCTAGCAGTTTTGCTTCATATATAATTTTAAGCATATCATCTGCAATCTTAGTGCTAACTTTCCAAGCCTCAGTTATAAAATGAGGATAATAAAAAATCCTTTCGTGGAATTATTTGAAGAATGAAATGAGATAATACATCTAACACTTAATGTTTCTATTGCCTGTGTATAATAAATGTTTGATAACATTTATGATGAAATAATTTGCAAAGATAGTATTCAAAATGTAGGTATTTTGTGGTTTTAAATTTTATTTAGTATCAGAACACTTAAAAAAAAAAGAACTCTTTTAGAATATCTCCTGAAATATAGTTAGAAGAATTCTGGTCTGTACTTTTCATTTGGTCACTTACTCATATAATGCACATGATTATGATTCAACAGTTTAGCATTAAATGTCTTGCTTCTCTCTTGAAATTATAGTGTTTTTTGAAAGCACTGATGAAACAATACATACTTTTTATGTCCCCACAACATTTGGTATAAGTACATTGAATACACACAATAAAAGGTTATTGAATTTAAATTTATACTAATAGTGGAAAATAATTATTAATGTAAGTTACCAATTCAAAATTGTTTCTGTTTTTATAAAAAATTTTTTCTTGAGAATCACTTAAGAAAATTTGTTTATTCCAAAATATTTCATGCTGGTAAGGGGTTATGTGGAGCAGAGAATAGAAACATTTTTTTTTCCCACTGAATAGAATGAAAATTGAATTTCATATAACTTTGTGAAATGTGGCTCTAATTCTTCATTGTGGGATATGAGATTCTGTGCTCTTTATTGTCTTACTTTTAAAAACAGACACTGATTTAAGTAAGCTCTCCCAAACACTATTCTGTATTTCTGCTTTTTGGTTTACTGCCAGCAGTTGGTCTCTCTGAAGCAACGTTCATGTACGGGCAATGTAGATAGAATTTCAGCATGAGCTGTAGAGTAAGACAGACTTGGTTTAGAGTCCTAGCATTTTGTCCTTGAACAATTACTTCCCTTCCATCTTCATCTGTAAAACAGGAATAGTAATAGTTTCATCATTACAAGGTTATTGTGAGGATGAGTACGTTACATATGTAAAGTAGTAGATTACTAATGTAAAATACCCAGCTTATGTTCATGTTCATTCATTCATGTGGGCTCAGTAGTGTTCAATTCTTTGTGCCTGCCTGGATTGTAGCCTGCCAGGCTCCACTGTCCATGCAATTTTCCAGGCAAGAATATTGGAGTAGGTTGCTGTTTCCTACTCCAAGGGATCTTCCTGAGGGAGGGATCAAATCTGTGTCTCCTGCACTGGCAGGCAGATTTTTTACCAGATTCCTTCTGCACCACCTGGGAAGCCCAGTTTACAGGAAACACTAAACAGACTGCACTTCCATTACTTTTCCTATTGTATATGGCATTATTTGGAATTGATTCACTTCCTATCACGTCTTTCCATAAACATATTTTATCACAACATTTTGCTCAGCTATAACGTGGCCCTGCATAGTTAACCATTTTGAATATAGGATCAGAGTGGAAGTAAAATTACTGGATTGTCTGCAGCATTTTATAATTAAAATGGTCATTTTATAATTAAAAAGGTCAGTGATTTAATTAATTATCATCTATGTATTTCAGCACATTGTTGTGTCCCTTCCCCAGGCATGGGCCTTAAGATTTTAATCAGCCTTCCATCAGTGATATGTCCTGATGAATAAAATCTTCTTTTTCCCGGAATTCACTAGAGCTCCTTCACTGGGACAGTGAGATGCAGGCTGCAGAGACTTTTTCATATCTTTTCTAAAACTGTTAGTTCCACAAATCAGTTCAGTCACTCAGTTGTGTCCAACTCTTTGTGACCCCATGGACTGTAGCACATCAGGCTTTCCTGTCCATCACCAATTCCTGGAGCTTGCTCAAACTCATGTCCATAGAGTTAGTGATGCCATCCAACCATCTCATCCTCTGTCATTCCCTTCTCCTCCTGCCTTCATTCTTTCCCATCATCATGGTCTTTTCCAGTGAGTCAGTTCTTCACATCAGGTAGCCAAAGTATTAGAGTTTCAGCTTCAGCATCAGTCTTTTCCAATGAATATTCAAGACTGATTTCCTTTAGGATTGACTGGTAGGATCTCCTTGCAGTCCAAGGGACTCTCAAGAGTCTTCTCCTACATCACAGTTTAAAAGCATCGATTCTTCAGTGCTCAGCTTTCTTTATGGTCCAGCTCTAACATCCATACATGATTACTGGAGAAACCATAGCTTTGACTAGATGGACCTTTTGTGGCAAAGTAATGTCTCTACTTTTTGATATGTTTTCTAGGTTGGTCATAGCTTTTCTTTCAAAGAGCAAGCATCTTTTAATTTCATGGCTGCAATCACCATCTGCAGTGATTTTGGAGCCCAAGAAGATAAAAGAAAAAAGAAGAATGTGGCAGAATGTTGGAAAATATTATTTCTCTGTTACCCTAGTGGCAACTTATTTTAACCAGAAGTGTAATGTGTATGTGTGTCAACTAATTTTAGCTCAGCCTCTACAGGTGATTAATCAGTATGGAACTTCTCTGCTCAGGAACACACACTCCAGTGGTAGTTTGCAATTAGCATTAGATACACTGGTAATAATTTTTCATTCATGAATAAAAATCTTCCAAACTCAACTAGCCCTTTACTCCAGAGCTCAAAATTAAAAGCTGTAATTCTGTGTCCTCCTACTTTATGAAGCTCTGTTGATAGGGCTGATTTGATGGTTGTTGAAGCTATGATAACTCACTGGGTCAGTTTGCAAATAAATATCTGAATGTTTGGTAGACGTTTGTCAAAAGCTTGCAGTTCTTGTAATTATCCTCTTGGTGTTAAAGCAGTAAGGAAAAAATGCGTATCTCTTACTTCTAATTACTGAACATTATCAAAAGAACTTCAGATATTTTTAATTAATGATAGCTATAAAATATATTTCTCCTTTGGGAATTCATAAAATGCATAAAATGTCTCAGTTAGGAAAAGTTGTTTTAATTTGTTTCTTAGTTAAAAAAACTTTTTGTTTTCAAACTTATTCAAGCACAGATTTCTGCTTTCCATAATAAATGTCTATTTACATGATATTTTATTTACTGCTTATACCTGTTTATATACTATTTATGTAGCAATGATCAAAAATTTGAAAACATTATTTTGAACCTATCCTTTCATACATTGTTTTCATCAAAATTTATTTGCATTATGGTCTTTTCTGGGTCTTCCCTGATGGCTCAGTGGTAAAGAATCTATCTGCAGTGCAGGAGCTGCAGGAACCAAGGTTCAATCCCTGAGTCTAGAAGATCCCTTGGAGGAGGGCATGGCAACCCATTCCAGTACTCTTGCTTGGCGAATCCCATGGCAGAGGAGTCTGGTGGGCTACAGTGCATAGGGTCACACAGAGTCAGACATGAAGCAATCTAGCACATGGTTTTTTCTTCTCTTTCAGAGATCATTCACTCTGAGGGAATCCAACTGCCATGTCTTGAAGAAACTCAAGAAGCCCTGTATAGAGGCTCATATGGCAAGAAGCAGAGACTCCTTGGTAATGGCCCTGTGTGTCCTCCAACTTGGAAATGGATCTTCCAGCTCCAGTCAAGTCTTCACTGACTGCAGCCCAACTGACATCTTGATCATAATATCATAAGTGACTCTAAGCCAGAACCACCCAACAAAGACATACTCAAATTCCTGACCCACAGAAATGGTGAGATAATAAATGTTTGTAATTCAAGTCACTAATCTTAAAGTAATTTCTTATGAAGCAAAGAATAACTAATTCACCTTGGTGGCTCAGACAGTAAAGAATCCACCTGCAATATGGGAGACTTGTGTTCGCTCCCTGGGTTGGGAACATCCCCTGGAGAAGGAAATGGCAACCCACTCCAGTATTCTTGCCTGGAGAATCTGCATGAACAAAGGAGCCTGGAGGGCTATAGTCCATGAGGTTACATAGAGTCAGATATGACTGAGCGACTAAGCACACACACAATAAAATACCAGATTAAAAAATTGTGTCTAGAAGTTTTAATGATGAAGTGACTCTGTTTTGCCTCTTGAGATATTTACTTTTTAGCTATTGTTTTCTCTATAAAAATGAGCTTTGGGAAGAAAATTTTCAGATTGAAGATTCACTGAATCCTCAAAGCATGCCACACAGTTGACTGGCTAGTCTGTCCTTACTTAAGGCTCCTCTGCTAATTCTCCTGAATTCCCACTCTCTTGTCACCAGCTCCCCACAACTCAACTCTGTACTGTTGCTTCCAGTCTCCTTTGCCCCAATGCCTGGTGGAAATATTATCAAATATGACTACAAATATGTTTTTATATCTTTGAGCAACTTAAAAGGGAAAAAATGGGTCATATATGCTATTATGCAAGTATATATTTACTACCTAATGAGTCTGATGTGATAGAATCAAAGACAGAAGAGTGGGGAGAGTGGAAGAAGAGATGGAAATGATAAACTCCATAATCTCCATCAGCCTCCATGATGCCACTTCAGTAAACATCCTTGTAAAAATTGTATATACTTCTTATATGAATAAAACTTTAGGGCTAATCCTTTAGACCGTATTCCCAGAGGGACTGAAGCCACTAATCCCCTCAGATGTATAATTTCTAAAGATGCTATTGCTAACCTATTATTAGTCTTATGGTATCCTCAAAATCAGCACAAGTGCTACCAAGTAATAATAGGATGATTACCCACTCATAGTAATTAATATTTTGACCAACTTAGTTGCTGTGTCAATGATAAATTTAATTCTTTTCTGATCAATTAAATTGTCTAATAATTATCCCCAAGTTTGGCAGTGAACAATAGTTTAAAATAGTTAATGTACAGTGATGATGCACTTTGAAAGAATTTAATGATTTGAAGCACTTTAGAAGTTTTGCTGTTGAATTATGAATTAATTGGTATCTATGCTTGAGTTATGCATAATCAAATAAAATATATTAATTATATAACCATGACATTATATGTAGCACTTAGTCATCACCACTGAGTATTTCTTCAATTAGAATATAGAATCCAGAATATTGAGTCAGCTCAGTAAATGCTAAATTTAAAGAATTGCTATAGTTTCCATTGGCTGTTTACTAGAACTTTCTCTTGTGTATCTGAATAATTTTCATAGGACTCAAGAATTCTTTTGCTTTGATGTTAATTAACTGCCTGCTGGATCTTACCATTAGTCAGTTTTCAAGCAATTAATTTGATTAGAAATGGAAAGTACTGACCAAATTAAAGGCCATTTCCAGAATTAAACTATGGTAATTAATTTCCTGGATTCTGTGTTAATAACTTGTCATATATTGTTTGGCAGACATTGATTAGAGGCTACATCAACCATGCAAATTAATGCAGGCCTATTGGCCTCCCCATTGGAGAAAATAAGGCTGGGCTTTAAAAGGAAGGAGATTAGGGATAAAGTCAGAGCCAAATACCTATTACGGAGGCTATACTGTCTCCTTCCCAAAGACACGTCATTACTAGCGACTGTCAAAACCCTTTCCAAGTCTCCACAAATTCAGATAGAATACTTTTTTGGATGCCCTGAATTCAAACAAGTATAGTCATATTTCTAATTTAATTGCAAGTTGCACAATATTAAGCATGGAGGATTTTTATGTCTTGGGAAATTTTTGTACTCTGCTATCAGGCCAGTTCAGTTCAATTGCTCAGTCATGTCCGACTCTTTGTGACCCCATGAACTGCAGCACGCTGGGCCTCCCTGTCCATCACCAATTGCCGGAGTCTACCCAAACCCATGTCCATTGAGTCGGTGATGCCATCCAATCATCTCATCCTCTGTTGTCCCCATCTCCTCCTGCCTTCAATCTTCCCAAGCATCAGAGTCTT
>SJYC01053793.1:0-22113 GCA_006408675.1 Madoqua kirkii | reverse complement strand
CTCTTGTACTGTTGGAAGAGGGTGTTTGCTATGACCAGTGCATTCCTTGGCAAAACTCTGTTAGCCTTTGATCTGTTTTGTTTTGTACTCCAAGGCCAAATTTGCCTGCTACTCCAGGTATCTCTTGGCTTCCTACTTTTTCATTCCAGTCTCCTCTGATGAAAAGGACATCTTTTTGGTGTTAATTCTAGGAGGTCTTGTAGGTCTTCATACAGCCATTCAACTTCAGCTTCTTCAGCATTTCTGCTTGGGGCATAGACTTGGATTACTGTGATATTGAATGTTTTGCTTTGGAAAGGAACAGAAGTCATTCTGGCACTTTTGAGATTGCATCCAAGTACTGCATTTCGGACTCTTTTGTGTCTATGAGGTCTACTCTATTTCTTCCAAGTGGTTCTTGCCCACCATAGTGGATATAATGGTCATTTGAGTTAAATTCTCTCATTCCAGTCCATTTTAGTTCACTGATTCCTAAAATGTCAATGTTCACTCTTGCCATCTCCTGTTTGACCACTTGGAATCTGCCTTGATTCATGGACCTAACATTCCAAGTTCCTATGCAGTATTGCTCTTTACAGCATCAGACTTTACTTCCATCACCAGTCACATCCACAACTGGGTGCTGTTTTTGCTTTGGCTCTGTCTCTTCATTCTTTCTGGAGTTATTTCTTCACTAATCTACATAGCAAATCAGGCATCTATTGGCCTGAGGAGTTCATCTTTCAGTGTCCTATCTTTTGCCCGTTCATGCTGTTCATAGGGTTCTCAAGGCAAGAATAGTGAATAGGTTTGCCATTCCCTTCTCCAGTGGACCACATTCTGTCAGACCTCTCCACTGTGACCCGTCTGTTTGGGTACTCTACACAGGCAGCATGACCCATAGTCTACACAATGAGTATGAGGCCAACTAGGTCTATACAAGACGTTGATTAGATTCTGATAATTGCAATATTTGCTTCTGAATTACTTTTGTTCCACAGCTTTGAGCCTCTTTGCCTCTACCCTACTTTGTACCTCATCTCTCTCTGTCTTGAGTTGCTTTCTCTTTATCCTGACTCATTCTCCCTCCTTGGATTGTTGTCTCTCTCTCTCTCAGGCTGGGGCCTCTCGCTCTGAATGTACATCCAGGGTTATCCTGCCTAGAACTACCTTGTGTTCTCTGAAGATATTGCTCCCCTTGACCCTGGACTGGTAGGCTGGACAGTGCCAATAAGAACAGACTGTGGCTAAATTACCAGGAGGAACAGTTAAGGAGGGAAAGCAGGCACCTAAGAAGCGTGTCTTGGTAGGCACTTACTCTAGACTCTTGAATTTAAAGAAACAAACTGCTTATGCAAAAATAGCTGCAAATCTTTGGCAAAGTTAATAGCTTCTTGCATTTTTATTAGTCTTTTTATAAAATAAAGATTTAGAAAATGTGTGGGAAAAGAAGCATATGTAATTCCATCTTCCACTCTCCTAGAGTTGCTAATTTTACCTCTTCAATGCATATTTATCTAGCTCCATTCCTTAATATTTTCTGTTCTCCAGTATCTGTATCTAATGATGCCATTGAGAAGGTTTTCTTGTGACTAGAATTGCTTTTCTTAAAAAATTATTCAAAATGGAACTAGAGAAAGGTAATTAACTGCTCTAGTTTTATCTGGTTAAAAACTATTGAATTTCTAAATACTGGAAATCCTCTGTATATGCAAGTAGCCTATACAGCCTATTGATACTATGCTTATATTTTTGTTATAGTAAATCAAATGATTCAAATTTTGTGAAGGCAGTAAAACCAAAGTTTTAATTTTAATTTTGTTGTGCATTGAATGCCACCATAATCTTAAATTAATGTGGGTATTTTCTGACTAGTTAAGTGGAGGTAATAAATGTCCCTACTTCACAGGAGTGCTTTAAGGTAAAATAATGACAATATTTACCATAAATAGCAGAGTCTTTCTTATAGTGGTTACCTACAATTATTGTTGTTGCTGTTGTTGTAATTTGTCCAATCTATATCCTTTAGCCAGCCAGCATGACAAAATAAATGATATTAGAAGAACTGCTCCAAATTCAATGATTATTTTTCCTATTGTGTGAGCATTCTCAAATCATTGGTGATCTCCTTGCCATAAGATTGCAACTGTGTGAGAGACAGAGGACCAAAAATTATTCATTGGGTTTCATGATTTTTACTTGGTTGGGGAAATCTATCCTGCAAAATGAATCAAGAGCAGTAGGGAGTCTTGCCAGGTAGTTCTTGTTGATTTTACTTTATGGGGTTCAATTTGGAGGTGGGAACTATTGAGCAATTTCACCCCAGCTGGAGAGTTAAAAGGATTCAGCCAATGGATGTGGACTTGATGAAATACCTTAGAATAAGAAAAAGGAGACTGCGCCCCTGAAAGACTTGCACTATTCTTAAAATCTAGTAAAAGGTAAAGTTACAGTAATTTAAGATCAGGATATAAGGGTGGTTTTTTTTTTTTTTTAAATTAACTCTTAATTTTAAGTTGGCTTGGGGATATGGCCATTCTTTCCAAAGCTGACCTTAACCAGTGACTACAGAGTAGCGAATTCTTATTTGTGCAAAGGGAACCCGGTTCCTTCCTGGCTTTGGCAGAAGATGAAAACTATCGGTGGCTTTTCAGAGTTTTTCCATGGGCTGTTCATGCAAAGCTGACATTTGCCAGCAACAGTCTCTGCCTCATCCTTTTATTCTGTGTCAGTCTGGGGTTAGGTCTAACAAATTGTCAGTGTTTCTGCCTCACTCCCAGAGCACTTTATTCTTGACTTGATAGCCTCAGCAGTGACAGATTTCCTTTCCCTACCCCCAGATTGTTTTAATTACCACTGCTGTGTTTTGTTAGATGGTAAACTATGAAAATGGCCTCTGGTTGTTTAGGTTGCTCAGCTTAAAATAATAAAAACAAGACTTGCGTGGAATAAGAACGGGTGCCAAAGACCTAGGGATCTATTGATTTACTCATTTATTCATTAAGAAGGGAATTGAAGTAAAGATAAGGGACAGTTCATCTGCTGTGTACACCCCATTTTGACTGCAGAGATTCTTCTTTTTGTTGGCAGTGTCTTGTGGGGAAGGAGGAGGAGCTGGGACTTTGTCCTTTACTGGACACTCATAGTCTCAAAGTTACTCCATTTCCCCAAACTGTTCCCTTTGTAGGGTCATGAGAAAGGGAACCCCTTGAATGAGGTGTAAGCACAGATTGGACATTGCAGTATCTGCCCTGAGACCTGAAGACAGATGCTTAAAGAAAGATTCTTCCTCCTCTCTCCTCTAAGCCTCAGTTTACTCATCTGTAACGTGGAGATAATAACAAACCTATTTAACATGTGTGTGCACTTGTTAATGTGAGATGTATTGGAGATTGCTGTATTTAAGGCAGTTCTTTTCATTCATGACAGATCTTTAAATTCCTTGATTGACATCTGTTAGCAACCTAGGCTAGCCCAATGCCTGATTCATTAAAGGAGCTTGAACATAAAAATGGCTTTTAAAAGTGCATGAATGAAGGATTTCCCTGGTTGTCCAGTGGTTAAGAATTGCCTACCAATGCAGGGGACACAGGTTTGATTCCTGGTCTGGGAAGGTTCCACATGGGGAGGAGCAACTAAACCCATGCACCATAACTACTGAGCCCAGATGCAGCAACTAATAAAGCTTGAGTGTATTAAAGACTACGCTCTGCAACAAGAGAAGCCACTGAAATGAGAAGCCTGCACACAGCCACTAGAGAGTAGCCCTACTTATCACAACTAGAGAAAGCCCTATGCAGCAGTGAAGACCCAGCACACCATACATAAATAAATAAACATATATTTTTAAAAATGGATGGATGAATGAATGAATGAGGAAGTTAAACTGATGACAGTAAAAAAAATGGGAGGAAAAGAAAGCATGAGACATCTTTGAAGGAATGTAGGATCTATTTTTGACCTCTGAAACATAGGAAAAATATTTAGAGAAAGGAATTGCCTCCTTCAGAAGCAGAGGTACCATTTAACTATAAATGGTGCTCAGTTTAGAGTGTAGGTTCAATTTAGTGATATCTATACAAATGATTACACTTCACATTTCCTTAAGAGTGAAAAATATTTGCCAAAAAAATACTAATAATGATAGGCAATATTTATTGAGAATTTCCTCTTTAATCTCAGGTTGAATCTTAGAAAGCTGTAGGTGCAATTATTATACTGAACTACGGATGAGAAGACTGAGAGACAGAGGTGACAGTGACAACTGATGGTGCCAGAATCGGTAACTTCTGAAAACAAACCCAACTTCAGAAGTTTACTTTTGACGTTTTCGGGCTTTTTTCTTCTTTTTTATCCCCTCATATGGTGATGGAGTTCTTTTTGTTTAACTGCACACATCCAGCCACCTTTACACAGGCAATCTAAATATGTCACTGTTCATTAGCTATTTGTACCAATGATCATGCTGCATTTTTAGAATGTCATATTTGACAACGTGCTAAATAGCCTTCCGCTATGAATAGCCTCTTTGTGAATCAGCCTGCAGACCAGCAGGCTTGTTCTTGTCAAATCAGTTCTCATCTAAACTTGTCTAATCATAGTCCTTCTTCTTTTTCTTCCTCTGTAACTCTCAGGCATTTCTGGATAAATAGTGCTTCAGCTAACAAAAGCTCCTGCCTACAGCCGGGTATTTCTACCTCCCTTCCTGGCTTGAAGCATGGTTACTCTGCTGTTAAACAACTAACAGCAGTTTCAGCACCGGGGACAGAGTATTTTAATGAAGTGGTAATGAGATGTAGAGTAGCACATGCCTTGATTAAAATGGAGCACCCCGCTTAAAAATTATAGTCCATTCCCATTTCTTCATGCAATTCTGATTTTTCTTCTGGTTACCAAGCTTCCTTCCCAGCCCTAGAAGACTGCAATGCAGCTTGTGTATGTTGTGCCTTCAAGTAACTTTTAATTAGACATTTAAATTAGACTGGTGCTGGTTCACTGAACCCAGCCTTTTTATATTTCTCCAGTCCAATTATTAGGTGTTTTAATTCCCAATTCATGGCTTGCCATTTATTTTAATATTACTTATGATGATGTTAAAACTATAATTCCTCGATTTTTTTCTCACAAAGAAAATGAGATATAAATGTCCAAATTAAGAACAAAAATTCTAAGCTGTCAAACACATAATAAAAATAATAAACTGGCTTAAGCCATCAAATTCATAATCAAACTAGCTAACCTCTAGATAGGTGCTGAAGGAGAATGAACAAAAAATGCTACAATGTGAGAGAGAAATCGAACAGAAGAGACAAAGGATTTTGTTCTTTTGATCAAGGTGGGAAGGAGCATAGACATTCTGGATGACAAGGTACAGACCCCACTGTCTGGGCCCATCTACCAGAATTATGTCTCAGTCCCAGCTGTGAGGGTCAGTCCTTAATGAGGGAGTCTGGTCGTGGGGTAAGGTGCCAAGCAGATGGATGAAGGGTCAATGGGTCTACCAAACATTTATCAAACACCTGTAATGTTTCAAGCATTGTTCTGTTCGGGTGTTTTTGCCCGTCCAATACTGACAACATGGTTACAAGTTCAGTACTATTACAGTGTCCATGTAGAAAAGGAAACTGAGGCACACAGAAGTTAAGAACCAGGTCCAAGCTCACACATATAGTTAAGGGTTGAGAATCAGATTTGAATTCAAGCTGTCTGATTCCTGAATTTACACTTTTAACACTCAGACATTTGTATGTTTCTCCAACAATGTAAGCAGTGCAGAGCAAGTGAAGTCCAGGCTGAGCTGCCAAGCGAAACAGTCAAAAATGTCAGTTGCTCTTGCCTAATGCAGAAGTTGTAAGAACTGAAAATGGTATAAAAGTGAGTATCTGGCCTGAGATAGTGTTCAAAGTGAACAGTACCTGGAGGAATGCTACACAGCTTCAAGAAGGAGGAAGCCACTTAGTGAGGACAGGATGCTAAGACAGAGTACAAAGGAGGAGAGGCCTGAAGCGCCGCCTTAAACGTGGGTTTGGGCATTTCCTTCATTTGCTGAAGTGACCTTGACCTTGACTGGCAGTGGGTGGAGTCAGGATTTGGGATGATAAGGAGCCAGACATGAGATCTGAGAGGGTAAATGACTTGTCTTTCCTTCATGCTGGCTATGAAACTTTGGTGTTAAGTCTAAACAAACTTTTATCCAAATCACTGGTTTGGCCCTGGGTCATAGATGCCACCCTGTTCTCAGGCTGAGGGACTCTGTGCAACTACAGTGACTGGCAAAATCACACTGGTTCGTCCACCAGTGATTCAAGGGAAACAACTACAAGCCAAGCATCTGAAAGACCCTCACAAAGATACATGCTTTGCCCTAAAGGCATTCATTATCTAAAAGGGGGGAAAAAGCATGTTTATATAATTGGTTCTTTCGTCCTGACTCTAGACTTCCTGTCTCCCTGTTAATCGCACATAGGAGATCGTTGTCACTGGTCCTAGAAAAAGTACTTATAAATAAAGATGACTTGGATCAGACACAGACTGGAAGCTTTGGGGAGTGTTAGTGAGGTGACTAAGAGGATGTAGAGGATGCTTATTTAGTATCTGTGTGAGATTGCATTATTGTTACCAATATTATTCACTTTCCTTCTGTACTTCCTTGGGGTGGAGTAGATTTGGCTGCCCTACTAAATTTGGGTTTGGGCATTTGAAGGACTTTGACCAAAGGAATATGAGCAGAGATGAGGCGCGAAGCAACTTATCCTTTTGTGCTGCTGTGGTTTTCTGTTAATATGAAAAAGTAACATGCCTGGAGTAGCCATTTGTCCAAGGAGGACGCAGAGGTGTGGAGAGATATGACTCTGCTCTGTGGTTTGGAGGCAGCCCCCATCAGTCTGTTACCTAAAGCAAAGCCATCCTAGTCTACTCACAGACCCAAGAGCAAGAAAAATAAATGTGGGTTGCTGGAGGTCGTTGGAGTTTGGAATGCTTGTTATTCAGCATAACTGAAGCAAAAAACTGACCAATGCAGCATCCATTTCTTTCCCTATGAGCCCATGGATAGTCTTAGTGGAGAGCAAGTATCCAGCGCCTATTTTTAAGCTGAGTAGAGCCAGATTCCACCTCTCTTGTACCCTCTATAGGTTTATTTAGGGGAGGGGGAGATGACTTATGACTCAATTAACCAGTTCTTCTCTTCTGGGACTAATCTTGAGGCAGTGACCCAAGAACACAGTGGGGACAGATCATACATGATAAGGTAGTGTCTTGACTAGGGTTTTCCTGACTGGAAACCACTGGTGTGCCTCTTGCTTCCTGCACTATGCTCCTACGTCCTCTAAAACCCAACCACTCACTCATTCTTTGAATCTCCGATACTTTTCCAATATATTCCCCATTACTTAAATAAGTCAGAGTCAGTGTCTGATACCTATAACCCATAACTCTAACTCACTAGTACTTATATTGCTGGTATTGCCTTAGAACACGATTTAGTCATGGAACAATTAGAGGGTCCTTTTCAGTGCTGTTAATAAGCTGTACTGGAAATTGCATGTCTGTGCTTCTTAAGGCTTCTCCCCTATGCCCCACACTGGACAGGTTTTTGTGATTAGTAACCACGCTGGCTTTTAGTTCTACTAAAGTATATCGATAAGACTTTTGAAGCCGTAGGAGTCTTTGAATTTCCTATGGTTTGAGATAAAGCTCTTTCTCATTACTCTAAGAATAGCCCAGCTCCCAAAGCCATTCAAAAACCCACAGAGGGAGATCTGGCTTGCAGGCCTCTCAATAAACTCTTATTAACACTTTCAAAAGTAATCTGTTTTTGTCTTGACCTCACTTTAGATTCTTGGCAGGTATAATGGACAAATCTGTAGGGTTTCCTTTTCATTTTTAAAAGACTAGATAAATGCACCTAATATTACTTATGATGATGTTAAAACTATAATTCCTCGATTTTTTTCTCACAAAGAAAATGAGATATAAATGTCCAAATTAAGAACAAAAATTCTAAGCTGTCAAACACATAATAAAAATAATAAACTGGCTTAAGCCATCAAATTCATAATCAAACTAGCTAACCTCTAGATAGGTGCTGAAGGAGAATGAACAAAAAATGCTACAATGTGAGAGAGAAATCGAACAGAAGAGACAAAGGATTTTGTTCTTTTGATCAAGGTGGGAAGGAGCATAGACATTCTGGATGACAAGGTACAGACCCCACTGTCTGGGCCCATCTACCAGAATTATGTCTCAGTCCCAGCTGTGAGGGTCAGTCCTTAATGAGGGAGTCTGGTCGTGGGGTAAGGTGCCAAGCAGATGGATGAAGGGTCAATGGGTCTACCAAACATTTATCAAACACCTGTAATGTTTCAAGCATTGTTCTGTTCTGGGTGTTTTTGCCCGTCCAATACTGACAACATGGTTACAAGTTCAGTACTATTACAGTGTCCATGTAGAAAAGGAAACTGAGGCACACAGAAGTTAAGAACCAGGTCCAAGCTCACACATATAGTTAAGGGTTGAGAATCAGATTTGAATTCAAGCTGTCTGATTCCTGAATTTACACTTTTAACACTCAGACATTTGTATGTTTCTCCAACAATGTAAGCAGTGCAGAGCAAGTGAAGTCCAGGCTGAGCTGCCAAGCGAAACAGTCAAAAATGTCAGTTGCTCTTGCCTAATGCAGAAGTTGTAAGAACTGAAAATGGTATAAAAGTGAGTATCTGGCCTGAGATAGTGTTCAAAGTGAACAGTACCTGGAGGAATGCTACACAGCTTCAAGAAGGAGGAAGCCACTTAGTGAGGACAGGATGCTAAGACAGAGTACAAAGGAGGAGAGGCCTGAAGCGCCGCCTTAAACGTGGGTTTGGGCATTTCCTTCATTTGCTGAAGTGACCTTGACCTTGACTGGCAGTGGGTGGAGTCAGGATTTGGGATGATAAGGAGCCAGACATGAGATCTGAGAGGGTAAATGACTTGTCTTTCCTTCATGCTGGCTATGAAACTTTGGTGTTAAGTCTAAACAAACTTTTATCCAAATCACTGGTTTGGCCCTGGGTCATAGATGCCACCCTGTTCTCAGGCTGAGGGACTCTGTGCAACTACAGTGACTGGCAAAATCACACTGGTTCGTCCACCAGTGATTCAAGGGAAACAACTACAAGCCAAGCATCTGAAAGACCCTCACAAAGATACATGCTTTTCCCTAAAGGCATTCATTATCTAAAAGGGGGGGAAAAAGCATGTTTATAATTAACCAAGAAAGCAGGACTGAGATCTGAAGGACAGAGGGACAATTAGCGTGTATCCTCTAGCAACAGTGACCAGGATCTTTTTCATGAATATTTATTTGATGACTTGGATCAGACACAGACTGGAAGCTTTGGGGAGTGTTAGTGAGGTGACTAAGAGGATGTAGAGGATGCTTATTTAGTATCTGTGTGAGATTGCATTATTGTTACCAATATTATTCACTTTCCTTCTGTACTTCCTTGGGGTGGAGTAGATTTGGCTGCCCTACTAAATTTGGGTTTGGGCATTTGAAGGACTTTGACCAAAGGAATATGAGCAGAGATGAGGCGCGAAGCAACTTATCCTTTTGTGCTGCTGTGGTTTTCTGTTAATATGAAAAAGTAACATGCCTGGAGTAGCCATTTGTCCAAGGAGGACGCAGAGGTGTGGAGAGATATGACTCTGCTCTGTGGTTTGGAGGCAGCCCCCATCAGTCTGTTACCTAAAGCAAAGCCATCCTAGTCTACTCACAGACCCAAGAGCAAGAAAAATAAATGTGGGTTGCTGGAGGTCGTTGGAGTTTGGAATGCTTGTTATTCAGCATAACTGAAGCAAAAAACTGACCAATGCAGCATCCATTTCTTTCCCTATGAGCCCATGGATAGTCTTAGTGGAGAGCAAGTATCCAGCGCCTATTTTTAAGCTGAGTAGAGCCAGATTCCACCTCTCTTGTACCCTCTATAGGTTTATTTAGGGGAGGGGGAGATGACTTATGACTCAATTAACCAGTTCTTCTCTTCTGGGACTAATCTTGAGGCAGTGACCCAAGAACACAGTGGGGACAGATCATACATGATAAGGTAGTGTCTTGACTAGGGTTTTCCTGACTGGAAACCACTGGTGTGCCTCTTGCTTCCTGCACTATGCTCCTACGTCCTCTAAAACCCAACCACTCACTCATTCTTTGAATCTCCGATACTTTTCCAATATATTCCCCATTACTTAAATAAGTCAGAGTCAGTGTCTGATACCTATAACCCATAACTCTAACTCACTAGTACTTATATTGCTGGTATTGCCTTAGAACACGATTTAGTCATGGAACAATTAGAGGGTCCTTTTCAGTGCTGTTAATAAGCTGTACTGGAAATTGCATGTCTGTGCTTCTTAAGGCTTCTCTCCTATGCACTGGACAGGTTTTTGTGATTAGTAACCACACTGGCTTTTAGTTCTACTAAAGTATATCGATAAGACTTTTGAAGCCGTAGGAGTCTTTGAATTTCCTATGGTTTGAGATAAAGCTCTTTCTCATTACTCTAAGAATAGCCCAGCTCCCAAAGCCATTCAAAAACCCACAGAGGGAGATCTGGCTTGCAGGCCTCTCAATAAACTCTTATTAACACTTTCAAAAGTAATCTGTTTTTGTCTTGACCTCACTTTAGATTCTTGGCAGGTATAATGACAAATCTGTAGGGTTTCCTTTTCATTTTTAAAAGACTAGATAAATGCACCCTTTCTCTCATCAGATTATAAAAGTTCAATGTAAATGGAAAGTTCATTGCTTCCCTTGATAACAGATGTAATCTTCCCAATTGATGCCCCTCTATCAGCACACACATGAGATAGTCTGAGATTGTTTTCCATGAAAGTTGGCTGAGAATAAGCTTAATTTCCCAGACTGTGCACTTTAACCTCAGGCTGATGCATTGAGAAAATGCCTTGTATCCACTTTTGGTAAAGAAAAGATGTAGGCTTTCTGCTGCTTCCAGTTACATTTGCCTGGCTTGGGCATGGGTGGCTTGGTTTCAACTGGGCCCAATGTGCAAGCCTTCCAGTTAGATTAATCTCTCCATTATTTATTTATTTTGGTAGGTGGATGGGTGGAAGCCTTGAGAGGAGACAGAGAGATACTTGTCTCAGTGCTGATTTAGCACTGACAGTGAATTCGGCTCGGCCTCAAAGCATAGGCCAGAGTACATCCATTACATTTGTGTAGCGTTTTTACACACATCACAACACAAATGCATTTCTGCCATCTCAGCTCCTCATGAAGTTCTGTGCAGAGCAGGAAGCCTTTATGTCCCTTTGACAGATGGGAAAACCAACACATACACATCAAGGTCTTTGACTCAAGTTACACAGTCAGAAAGTACTAGCTCTTGATGGAGTTTAGATTGTCAAGCTCTCTACTCATCTTTCTCCTATTAACCAACATGGCATAGAAAACAGGGGTCAGATTTGAAACCAGAAGACCAGAGGTGTGGTTCCAGCTATGCTCTAATCTGGTCGTGTGTGTGTGTGTGTGTGTGTGTGTGTGTGTGTGTGTGCGCGCACACATATGTGAAGATTAAGCCTTAGATTTCTCAAAGCATTAATAACAATGCCTGAGTTTAAATGAAGTGATTTTCATATGAGGTGATTTTCATGAAAAACACTTTGTAAAGTACAAAGTAGGATAAAAATATAGTATTTTCATGTGTTTTGATAGTAATTGATATTTATTGAGTGCTTACTAAATGCCAAACATGAAAACCATTATTTTAATTTATATAATGCAATGGAATAAAATATATAGAGAAAAGTTCCTAAAATACTGTTAAACAATGTAAGACTTCATCGTGAAGGTCACCATCATGTCAAGAATGAAAACATTGCCAGCGGTCCAGAAACTGCCCTGCATAACTCTCCCTCATGCTAGAGGTCGCCACTGTTTTAGTGTTTTTGTTGCTCAGCAGCCAAGTCATGTCCAACTCTTCGTGACCCCCTTGGACGGCAGCACACCAGTCCTCCCTGCCCTCCTCTGTCTCTGGGAGTTTGCTCAAACTCACATCCACTGAGGCGATACTGCCATCCAACCATCTCGTCCTCCGTCATCCCCTTCTCTCCTCTTGCCCTCAATCTTTCCCAGCATCAGAGTCTTTTCCAATCAGCTGGGTCTTTGTGTCAGGTGCTATTTTGTTAATATTTTGATGTTATTCAGTCACTAAATCCCTAAAGGGTCAAATTTTGCCTGTTTTTGAATTTCGTGTCAGTGGAATCAAGTAGTGTGTATGCTTCCTCATTTGTTCTCTTTAGCTACTCTCGTATTTTAAAGATTCATCTGTCTTCTCCCATATAACTTTAGCCACTCATTTTCATTACTGTATAGTACTCTACAGTATGAATACATAATATTGAATAGCTTATCTTGTACTAATGACAGGCATTTAAGCTGTTTCTAACCTTTTGCTGCAGAGAATAATGCAGTGACTAGTAAATGATAAACCTATGAACAGGTACACAGGTTTGGGAGTACATATGTATGCAGTTCTTAGGCTGCTTGAGTAGAATTACTAAGTCACAGATTGTACATATCTTTAATCTTTAACTGAAGTAGATACTCCCAAGCTGTTTTGTTTGTTTTTTAGTGGATGTTCTGATTTGCACTTCTGCTAGTGAAGAATGTGGAGAAGGTAATGGCACCCCACTCCAGTACTCTTGCCTGGAAAATCCCATGGGTGGAGGAGCCTAGTAGGCTGCAGTCCATGAGGTCTCTAAGGGTCAGACACGACTGAATGACTTCACTTTCACTTTTTACTTTCATGCATTGGAGAAGGAAGTTGCAACCCACTCCAGTGTTCTTGCCTGGAGGATCCCAGGGACTGAGGAGCCTGATGGGCTGCTGTCTATGGAAATGCACACAGTCAGACATGACTGAAATGACTTAGCAGCAGCAGCAGCAGCAGCAGTAAAGAATGAGATATTTATTTTGTTATATACCCTCTTCAACATTCAGTACTGTGATATGTTTAAATACTAACGAGGCTGGTGTACATGTTATGTCTCTTTGAAGTGTTAATAAGCACTTTTCTGATTACTAATGAAGCCGTATCTGTTTGTGAATTTGTTTATCCTCTTTTTGTCAGTCTTGTTCAAAGCTATTGCCCATTTTCCATTGGGTTACCTGTCAAAAAGCATTGATTTATAGTATTTTTTTCTTTTATAATCTGGATACAAGCCTTTTGTTTGTTACACATGTATCAGATATCTTTCTTCACACTGTGCCTTGCCTTTTCATTTTCCTAATACGTTTTTGCATGAACTCAAGTTCTTAATTTTATTGTCTAATTTATTAGTAAATTCCTCTATGCTTAGGGCTTTTTGTATCTTATTGCATGAAACCTTTCTCTTCTCTGAGATTGTGAAGACATTTTTTAATATTAGTTTCTATACACTGATGGTTAGAGTGAGGCCAAAACAGAGCTGGTCATCTGGCAGCTGGAGTTAAGCTGCTAGTGAGAAGTGGGAGGAAGGAGATGTAGGTTTCAGGCTTGCGGTTTAGATGTTTACAAGGGTCTTAAGTAAAAGTGTGGAGGACGGAGGTCAGATGCCACAGGCTGGTCTTAGGAGAGTGCATACTGCTGGGTAATGGGGGATAATGTGTTTTCTATTAGTCCATTTCAGACACACACTCGAAAAAACACAATTTTGTTTTTTTGACCTTTTTGTTTTAGTTAACTCTGATCTAGGTACTATTTTCCATAAAAGAAAAAAGGAGAAGGATAAACAGAGCATATGGATATATAATTTCTTTTCTGTTAACATGGAAAGCTTACGATTCTGGTAAAATTTAAAATCTGCAAGAGCATGGAAGAAATTATTATTGAGGTTAGAGTGTTTAGTGTCCTTTTAACTTAAAAACAAGAGTGACCAATTTTGTTGAAGTTTTGTAAGTTTCTAGTCTCCTTTTTCTCCTGCTCCTCACCCCCCAAAACTATAGATCTTATTACTATTTAATAGAGTCCTAGAATTGAAAGATATCAAATCCAAATTTTTTATTTTTTCAGATGGAGATACAAAGATTTACCCACAGTCACAGAGCTAGTAGGTGAAGCAGCCAAGCCAGGTCTCTGATTCTCCATACTTCTCAGAGTGCTGCAGAGTACCTTTTTTGAATAAAATTAAATTGCGTCTAGAAATGTCTAACAACTGGAGACACCGTTAAAGATGACCGAAGACATCTATAGTTATTGTAAAGTTAGGATGAATGATAGAAGAGCCCATAAAAGTCTCACATTAAATCTTTGAATCACTAAGAAAAAGACAGTAACAATATTTAAAACTATACAACAGATTTAAATAGACCTGCTGTTTCAGCCAGTAAAGAATCTGCCTGCAATGTAGGAGACCCGAGTTTGATTGCTGGGTCAGGAAGGTCCCCTGCAGAAGAAAATAGCAACCCACTCCAGTGTTCTTGCCTGAAGGCTGGGCGGGCTGCTGTCCATTGGGTTGTAAAGAGTCAGACATGACTAAACGGCTAATTCTTTCACTTTCAATTTACAGGAAAGAATATCCAAGTGGCTAACAAATATGTGAAAAGGCACTCAATTTCATTTTTCATTTGAAGAATGAAAATTAAAACCATAATGAAAAACAACTAAACATCTAGCAGAATGCAAAAAAGAAAAAAAAAAAAAGCAAAACAAGAAAACATCCCCAGACAATACCAAGTGTTCGTCAGGATACAGAGTGACTGGAGCCCCTATGTCATGACAATGGGAGGATAAAGTAATCCAGCCACTTTGGAAAACTGGTAGTCTGCTACAGCTGAATATGTGGCTCCCCGGGACCCAGCCATTCCACTGCTAGCTGTGTACCCAAGAAAATGCGTGTGTGTACAGAGGACATGTACAAGAATCTTCACAACATAACTTCTCATAAAAGCCTTGCTTTGGAGACTTTCCAAATGCTCACTGACAACAGAACAGATGATGAATTGTGTCATGTTTATACAATGGAACATGGTCCAGCAATGAGAAAACATGAACTGCTATGACATAAAAAAGTTTAAGTGAAGTCACCCAGTCTGTGGGTTGACTGAGTGTGGTTCCCTTTTCCTTCTCCAGGGGATGACATAAAACAGATATAGATAAATCTCATAAACAGTGTTTAAGGAATGAAGGCAGACAGAACAGAGTACATTAATGTGTGGTTTCATTCATATAAGATTCAAAAGCTAACTTATGCTGCCAGAAGTCAGATGGTGGTAACCTTTGTGAGAGTAATGATGGGCAGGCAAGTGGAGTTCCATCAGTGGTCTCTTACTTGATCCGGGTTCTGATTACCCAGGTGTGTTCAGTTTGTGAATTTCATCCACGAGTTCCTGATGGGTCCCCTTTTTTTCTTTCTTTTCTTTTAGAGTGTCCTGCTTCAGTAAGATGCTCAAAAATTTTTAACTTTTAACCAGGTTGCAGGGCCAGAGGTCTTCAGGAAAATAACACTACCATCCCCATGACAACTGGGATGTGTCTTCCATTCAACACAATAAGCCTTCCACTTAGCCTCACATCTGCAGCGTATCTGTATCCCTCATGGCATGCAGTAAGTCAAACAACCTACATGCTGAAGGAAAATCATAGCAGCGGGAGACTGAATTTAAGATCAATAGATTGGGGGAGGGAAAGACAAGCCTTCGTTTGACAGCGGGAAGAAAAGGAGAGTCCAGAAGGGAGCAAGGAAAGGGAAAATATCATTTTGGGTAGGGGTGAAGGCAGAGTTTGTAGCAGAGTCTGACAGACTGTGAATGGGTAGATTGAGCACACATCTGAGCAATGGCTAAGACCAAACCAGGGGTCAAGGAGGGGGAGCATGGGTGTTCTCTGTCCTTCATAAAACACATCCCTGTTACCCGCAGACTCTGCCGAGGAAGCTTAGTGTCACTGTCTCATACAATACTTTTGAAAAATATGTAAGCCAGAAAGACAGATTGAGGGAGAGAGAACCCTGATCTCAACATTCTTTTTTCTGTACTGGAATGATCGTGGGGACTTGCTTTGATAGCAAGAGAAGAAAAATGACTTCAGTAATCATGCAGAGTATGCAAGGAGCCTCTGCAGGTATCATAGCGCTTAATCCTCAGGGCAGCCTGGAAGGTGGTGAGAGTCATCCTCACATCCACATGGGGCTTGATGCTCAGAGAGTTTGAGACACAAGCCCTTTGTCCCATCAATAGTTTAAGACGGAATCTCAGAGTGCAAAGTGTCTGATTAAAACTTCTCACTCTTACCCTGAAAAGAAGAACCTCTTCCAGAAATAGCTGTGATTGTCCCACTGCATTCCAGGGAGGACGAAAACTCTCTAGGGAGACAGCTGGACTGCAGAGTCTGGTTAGCACGTCTGTCTGCAGAATCCATAATGCAGGGCTGTGACTTTATTGATACTAAAAGGGGAAGAAAGGGGCATTTCTCTGGTGGTTTAGTGGCTAAGACTCCAAGCTCTCAATGCAGGGAGCTTGGGTTGAATCTCTGATCTGAGAACTAGATCCCACATGCCACAACTGAGACCTGGTGTAGTCAAATAAATAAAAACAATGTTTTTTTTTTAAAAAATGAATAAAAGAGGAAGGACACACAGAATCTAAAACAAGAGTCGTGGCAGGGGTCTCTGATGTGTGCCCTAGGGGCAATGCTGGTCTTCACTGTGGGCCAGTGGTCTTGGTTCCTCGGGGCAACCATTCTCAGTGTAGGTGGGGTCTGAGTTTGAGTGTAGCCACAGGCTGAGTGAGTGGGCCTGTGTTTATATGATGTGAGTGGGTGGCACCACAAATCCTGCAGAGAACCTTAGTTCTCCTATGGCTCCACAGCTGCCTCTCTGCATCATCCAGCCACTAAGGAACCCAAATATTTGAGTAGGAGAACCCATTGCTCTTTTGGTGGCAGGTCATCGGCTCTGGAGCCTGGGACCCCCAGAAAAGCATGTTGATGGCTGCAAAGGGAAGAGTCAGGGCTGCTGATGTGAGGTTGGTTTCACTATAGATCTGGAGTCAGTGATGAGTGTGGGAAACAGAGCGCCGCTGACTGGATTGGGAGTGGTGGGCAGAACACACACACACACACACACACACACACACACTTCTCCACACACCCCCTGCCCCTGACTCCCAGGAACTCCGTGAGTGAAGTGTTATACTGGAGTCAGATACTTTTGTGTTTGAACCTCACTTCTCTCACTTGTAGGATCCCAGCCAAGTTACTTAAACTTTCTGAATCTCATTGACCTCATCTGAAAATCCTCATGATGAAGATCAAATGAAATAGAAATAATCACCCCCCACCCCTGACTTCCATGCTGTGAACACAGTGCCCATCTGAGGCCCTTGTGCATGGACCTGAGATGCCATTGCAGAGGTAGGAACAGAGATCAAGGCAAGTATAGGGCGGGCGATGGGTCAGAGGGCAGCAGAGAGAAACACACAGAGAAAGTGGTATGGATGCAGAACTCAGTCATCATGCCAGAGTCATGCAACAGGCAAGACTTTCTACTGATGGAACAGGCTGCCTTGAGAGAGAGTGTGCTCCCTACTGGTGGGAAAGCCTGGAGGCCACCTGCCAGGTGCACTGAAGTTGGATTCCTGCACTCGTGAGGATTCTTTTGAGCTGACATCCCACAGTGAGGCAGATTCCGGGGTCACTTTTCTTCTAAGCTTTGACTGTGTGATCAGGAAGCTAGCTGCCCAAGGGCGAGTGTGGACATGTGGCAGGATGACCTTGGTGAGCACTTCAAGACAAGCAGAATGACGCTATTTTCCACACGTGGTTGTTTCATTGTTTAATGACAGACTTCTAGCTTGAGTACATAGTGACACTTATTGGGCAAATGTCCAACATTCATTTTTGTCTCTTTCCTTTTAACTGCACCCGGATTTTCATTTGAAAAACTCCCTCGAATGGGTGGTCAGAGCAGAGGCTGTAAACGCTCTGCCCCTATAATGTGTAGTATGTTCTCTGGGTTCTGGCTTCTTTTGTCCAACATTTCATTTCATCTGACTCCAACTGTTGGTTCCTGCCTTCCTTACTCTGAGAACTTTCTTTAACCTCTAGGGCTTTCTCTGCCATACAGAAAATACAGAGAATCAATGTCCTCATCTAATACTGAATAATAATCAGTCCCTATCTAATACTGATAGGAAGGGTGTATAAATATCCCAGCCCCCTTGCCCTTTAGCCTTCCCTTGTCTGCCTCATTCTTTACTCATTTACTAGAATTTTCCAGAATTTCTTCCAAGATAAGGTTCTTCTTGTTGTTTAGTTGCTCAATCATGTCTGACTCTTTGCAACCCCCTGGACTGTAGTCCGCCAGGCTCCTCTGCCCATAAGATTTCCCAGGCAAGAATACTGGAGTGGGTTGCCATTTCCTTCCTCAGGGGGTCTTCCCAACCCAGGGATTGAACCCACATCTCCTACATTGGCAGGTGGATTCTTTACCTCTGAATCACTTAGGAAACCCCCAAGACAGGTTGCTGCTGCTGTTGCTAAGTCACTTCAGTCGTGTCTGACTCTGTGCCACCCCATAGATGGCCTCCTACCAGGCTCCTCTGTCCCTGGGATTCTCCAGGCAAGAACACTGGAGTGGGTTGCCATTTCCTTCTCCAATGCATGAAAATGAAAAGTGAAAGTGAAGTCACTCAGTCGTGTTTGACTCTTAGCAATCTCATGGACTGCAACCCACCAGGCTCCTCTGTCCATGGGATTTTCCAGGCAAGAGTACTGGAGTGGGGTGCCATTGCCTTCTCCCAAGATAGGCTACTTACATTTAAATCTTTGTTTTCAGAGTATGTTTCTAAGGGAATTCAAAGTAATACGGAAGTAGTCTTAAAGATTTGTATCCAATTTCCAATTCCAATTTCAATTTCAAAGGTCCCATCTGAATGACACAAGTAAGTGAGTGTGTCTCACGAGCATGATCCCTGTTGTCACCAACTGATGATGTAGGGGTGAGCAGTAACTAAGACCTACTTACTAGTATAAGGCTTTGGTGCCTTGTCTAGGCATTGCACATCCAACAGAGTGGGGATTTGACTTTTCCATTTCCATGTCTACAGTTCTTAGCAAAACTATGAGCTCAGTAGCGGTCTTCTGTCAATGTGGGGGTCTAAGTCATGGGAAGGTGTAATGACTTATAGATTCATGTTACCACCCATCCCAGGAAAAATTACATCTTAAAAGGGGCAGGAGGAATTTAACTATGAAGAACGTCTCCATCCTTATGCATGAAGACAGTGGAGCAGGTGAGTAGGAGAACTGATTTGGAACTGAGAAACCTATTCTGACACTTAGCAGCATGGACTAATTTTGTTTGTTTATGTAGTTTATATATTTGAATCATTCAGGGAGTGTTCTTATTTCTAACTTGTTCAATGTGATGTTTGAGAGTATTCCTATTGTGGTGGGTAGTAATGATCCACTCATTCCCTTGCTACATGGTATCCCATCACATGGATACGTGTGGATATGCACAGTATATCTATCCACCCTACTGTTGATGATCATTTGTGTCCTTTCCAGTTTGGAGCTGTTATGAATGTAGCATGAACATTTTAGTCCGTCCATGTACATTCTAGTACATGTCTTTTCATGATTCCAAGTATGCAGTTCTCTTAGCTACCCAGGAGTGAAATTGCTTTGTCAGAGGTTGTGCACATGCTCTGCTTTCACTGACAGACCTCATAGTTTTACAAACTTGTATTGTACTTTGAGGTTTTAAAAATTTTGAATGAGTTTTGAATATTTAAACATCAGATTTCCTATTAGAAGATCTGGCAAACCAGAGGTCCCATTGGCAAATGACATCAAGTTGGCTGGAGCTATTTGCAGCTGGGACTCACCCAGTACCCAGCCAGTTATTCCCCTCACTGGCAATACTTTTTTGATCTCTGTTTCTGGTTTTCTGTTTCATTTGTGACACCAGCAGTGAATATAAGGGGCAGACCTACATCCTTGGTTTTCCTGAAAGCAGACTCTGAGATAAGGATGTGAGTGCAAATGGTTTATTTTCAGGGGGACAGGTGATTCCTAGGAAATGAGGTTGGAGAGAGGAAGGGAGACAAGGGAGGAAAAGAGGCGAGAGAGAGAGAGAGAGAGAGAGAGAGAGAGATCCAGTGTGGGCATCTGGAGCTCCATCTGATCAGGAAGCCCTGGGGGCCAGTGCAGAATATATTCCAGAGATCTGCCCTTGAGTGCAGGTGGGAAGCCCTCACTCACTGCCTAGGACTGCTGGGGTAGGGTGGTATCCACTCCACAGGACTTCCGGCCAGATGCACTAGCAAGCAACGTGGGCTTTGGAGATTGAGGGTTTCTCAGATGCTAGAAACTGGAAGGCAAGCAGTAGAATGGTACAAGATGAGGTCGGTACAAATGAGGCACTGACTGGCTGCTACATGACCCTGTCCACTTTTTTCCCAGGTCTCTAGTCCCTAGAATCCTAGTTCCTATGGGATCAATACAGAGAGATGGCAGCATATCACTTTTCATTTATGCATTTGAAACCCTTGCCCTCTTTCCGGAAGGTCCATCCACTGTTTTTCCACCCCATCTGCTTACCAAGCGTCTCAGGATAACTGCATATTTATAACAGTCCTATTGGTGTTACGACACAGGTAAGGGTATTTCCTTCCTATCTGTGCAGTAATGTTTCCATTACTCTGTGCAAGCATATTTCGAAGGTTTTAATAATATATTTGCCAAGGTAGCTTCATCTTCTCCTTGAATGTCCAATAACTTACAATCAAGAAGAGCAGTTAGATTGCCGCGTAGTCCACTAAACCACAGCCAGAATTGGTTGGAGATGAGAAATCTGGGCAGAGGTGAAGTAGAAATTTTTTTTATTACTTTTCAATTTTAAATTTATATTCCAAGGTAATTTAAAAATAATTCTTAGTTCTTAGAAAAGAATGGGACCTGTATGCATTAGAGGAGACCTACTTATTTATCAGATTCTGCCTTAATTATACACATACACTGCAATGCTCAAAAAGGTTGAAAATGGTTCATTTGACAAAGAGCCCTATGAGATTTTTGCAGAAGAAAGAAAAAAATCCAAGTTTTTGTTTAGGAAATAACAATTCTTAGCCATCCTTTCACACTTGAGTGTACGCCTCCCAATTATGATAATTCATAGAGGGATACAGTCAGTGCCAAATTACCTTCCACTTTTACACAAAAAGCCAGTTTCTAGAAGCAAACCCTTCAAAACTTCAAAAAATTGCTAAAACAATTAGAAAAAAAAAAAGGTTTCAGTCACAGTTCCCATGACAGCTGACGTTAAAAAATAGCAAAGGATTAACAGATTAAATGGAGAAGGAAATGGCAGCCCACTCCAGTGCTCTTGCCTGGAGAACCCCATGGACAGAGAAGCCTGGTAAGCTACAGTCCATGGGGTTGCAAGGAGTTGGACATGACTGAGAGATTTCACTTTAACAGATTAAAAAACCAAACTAAATAGACATTTCTCCAAAGAAGACATATAGATGGCTAACAAACACATGAAAAGATGCTCAACATCACTCATTATCAGAAAAATGCAAATCAAAACCACAATGAGGTACCATCTCACACCAGTCAGAATGGCTGCGATCCAAAAGTCTACAAGCAATAAATGCTGGAGAGGGTGTGGAGAAAAGGGAACCCTCTTACACTGTTAGTGGGAATGCAAACGAGTACAGCCACTATGGAGAACAGTGTGGAGACTCCTTAAAGAACTGCAAATAGAACTGCCTTATGCCTTTGACAAAATTCAACATCCATTTATGATAAAAACTCTCCAGAAAGCAGGAATAGAAGGAATGTACCTCAACATAATAAAAGCTATATATGACAAACCCACAGCAAACATTATCCTCAATGGTGAAAAATTGAAAGCATTTCCCCTAAAGTCAGGAACAAGACAAGGGTGCCCACTTTCACCACTACTATTCAATATAGTTCTGGAAGTTTTGGCCACAGCAATCAGAGCAGAAAAAGAAATAAAAGGAATCCAAACTGGAAAAGAAGAAGTAAAACTCTCACTGTTTGCAGATGACATGATCCTCTACATAGAAAATCCTAAAGACTCGACCAGAAAACTACTAGAGCTAATCAATGAATATAGTAAAGT
>SJYC01053789.1:0-21013 GCA_006408675.1 Madoqua kirkii | reverse complement strand
CATTAGTTTCAGTTGTAAAATGTTTAGTTATCAATAATCTAATAGTTAATAAGAAGTCTTGTTAACATCTACTAACATATTTAAAACTTTTTGGTCTAATTTGTTTTTAATTTTACATTGAGACCAACAGCTTTAGAAGATAGAAATATATTTTGAGAAAAGTAATAATTTATATAATTTAAAATATCTGTGAAGAAGTGAAAATATCAGAATATTTTTGAAAGGTATTTTGAAGTATGTAATAGAAGATTTCTATTATTTGGTCTTTTTTTATTTTATCCCAAAGTGGTTTAATGCATTCAAATAGTTTCTACATACTCTTATGTCTTTCTCACATCATTAGTCTAGAGCTACTGCTGAGAAGTAGCATTACAATATCAGCTTCCACTGAGAGGCTATTTACACCACTGGAAATTATGGAAATTTGGAAGTAGTGACAGGTGTTTCTAAAAACTCTTCTGAATTATCATATTTACATGCTTGGTGATATTGTTCAAAATCAGTGCCTTTAGTTTTAATAATATGTTGAGAACAGCATTTATTACTTTATCAAGCCCATAATATCAATTAATATAATCAATTAAATGGCAATGTAAGAAAATACTCAGATAAGAGTAGAAGAATAAGTATTGGGAGAAAATGTGTGGAGTGGGTACAGGAGAATGAGTTTCTAACACATTCTCCTGTTTCAGAAATGAGGTTGGTGAAACAGTGAGGCTGATAACCTGAGAATTCCTATATATTTTTTTAAAATGCATAACAAAAGCTATGCTTTAAAAACAAGTACCCAATGATACTGAAAGACTGCTTTTTCTATATATACCTGATACCATAATTATAAAACTTGTACATATATATCAGTGGGTGTGCCATGATACTATTTTAATTGGAAAATGTTCTGTTTACTTCATTTTAGCTTGTTAATCTCAAATCTCTATATGTCTATTCTAGAAGAAGAAAGTAAGCAGCGATAATTATAGTGGAATAAAAGTAATTCTTAGAAGCAGCTGTCTGCTTATTATTACAAAAAAAAAATTATCTCACAAGAAATAAATTTGGCCAAAGTGAAGAATATCAGTCTATTTAAAGGCCACTCAGAGGTGACAGAAGGAAGACCATACCCTAATAATCTCTATTGTGACTAGATTAAACAGAATATAAAAAATAAGATCAGAGATATAAAGCCCAAGTCACTGATATATTTGTTACAATTTACAGCTTACAAACACATCTAAGGTCCTACTTCACTTAGAGCTTTAATATTTAATGTATAGTTCAATATGGATGAAGAATTTATAAAAAGCCACAAGAGAGTATAAGAGGCTAAAACTTCACAATCCATAGAAGTAGGGGTGTTGCTACACATATTATATCTGCAATTTCTCATTTTTAAAATTACATCATAAAATGACTAATATGTAGGATGTTTGGCAGAACCTGTAATCAGTAATACCTAGTTGCCCAAATGTGGCATTGAATTAAAATATAAGCCCTCAAGTTTCCTGAGATCATGAGATTTTTCAAATGTGTAAACTGAGTCCATTATCCAGAGCTGAAAGCATTATCCAGATGCTCTCTACAGAAATTATGCAGCTCAGCTTAGATATTGAACTCAAAAGCGTTGGTCAGATCAGCCTATATTTTCCCAGGTTCATACATTCTCCACATTCAGTAAAAGAACATAAATGACCTTGAGCGTGTTGCCTGTTCTGAATTATTAGGATGAAGTCCAGGAATTATTGTAAGAGTTCTTAAGATCTGTTATCAGGTAAAATCCTGAGTATACCTGAGTATAATAATGCCCTGAGTATTCTCTTTCAGGACAATGAAGTTGCTAAACTGGCTTTGAAGATTTGAAAATTAATCAGATAAATTTAGACTAGTGGTAGTCTATCTATTTTCCTGTGTTATTGGGTTTTGTTGAGGGAGGTATTGGCCTTTTGACCTCAACAAACTTTCTTATATTTCATCATATGCTTGTCAGAAAAAAATTTGTTAGGTTCTACAACTGTTTATCTTTCTCTCAGACTGTGTTACAGATACCTTAATTCCCTAAGAGAATATATATTTATTTCGGCTTTGCTATCAATCTTATGTACAAATGCTATATTCCCAGAAGATGCTAGGCTGGACATTCTGTGACTTTCACTCAGTATGAAGTGATGTAACACACTGTTCAGAATACTGTCTTTTGTAACTTTGGCAGAAACATAGTTATTGCAAATCCAAGTACATTCAATTTTAATGGAAGAACTTTTCCAAAGTCAACAGTAGCCTATTTAAAATAGAATAAGAAAAACAGCTTTAATGTCTGACTATACGAAAAACTTCAGAGTTGTTTTTTAAGGAAATCTTCAGTCAAACTGAAACTTTTAAGTGTTTAGATTTTTAGAAGCCAAAATTGATTGACTAGTCCTACGTTTCACAATAAATAGCTTAGAGATGTGTATTATTTTATTACTTATCAGCTTTTATTTTTACATTTTGCCAGCTCTCAGTCCCTTGTTTTTCAGACTTACAATTAACTCTCATTTGTATCAGTAAGTTTACTCTCTCAGTCTTGTACTTCACTCTTTGCAAATATCACTATCTATCTAATTATAGAAGCTACAGAGAGATGTGAGAATATCCATAAACTTTGGGCCTGAACATATCAGTCTTTTGATTCATTATTATCCTCTTCTACTAAGAATAGAATAGATGAAATGAAGACCTGAGTTAAGATATAGTTTATGGCCATCCATGCTTTCACCTTAAATTTGTATGAAAATCTCTCTTCTTGACAGTGGCAGTTAATGCATATAAAGTAGACTGGGACCTGTCTTCTGGGTCACTATATTTAAACTTCTTTTCTGTAAATATATCTAAAGGCCTATAATTAGTATTTTCTGCTTTTGAAAACTCCCTAGCACAAAACAGAAACAAATTTGAAAAATGGTTCCTGTGTTTAGACTGTGGTGATAAAGAAGAATTCAAGGACTAACTCACAAGGACAGTTACCTGCTCCCCAAGCACAAGCCTTCATAATAACATCACAAATTTAAATGGCACTCTTTTTTTGCCAAAGAACTCAAGGAGTTTTTGCAAAGATTATTAGAAATACTCTTATTCAGTCTCTCAGTATCTTTATGAGTTCTCTTATTAATCCTATCCTGCAAATAGCTAAGGTGGATGTAGTCTGTTCACAAATAAAGTTCTCTGAGCTATTAGGAATATCTAGGGATAGTTGTATAAATGGAGACTTCAGAATTTAGTTTCCTAGAGTCTTGCCCTTATTATACATTCCTCATTTCTTTTTGAAGAATTGCAAAAAGAGCATTACAAAAGCATTTGCAAATAGAATGTTTCTACCACAATACAACATTCTTGAGTGCAATGCATTATTCAACCTTATTCAATAAACTACAACATAATATGGGACTTTGGTGAAACCAGTAACCATGCTAAGAATAGCTTTTAGGGGAAAAAAAATAAGTTCTTCCTTAACCTGTTTGAAAAATAACCATAAAAAAATCCAACAACCTTGAAAGCTAATGTCAGAGTCTGATTTTAAGAAACTAAAAGGCAGTTATTTCATTGATAAAGAGCAATAGCAATATATCTGTCACCCAGCATTCAATAGACAGAATGGTTGGCTGTTGAACAGTGAGTTATAGATATTAGAAACATAGTCACAGGGAGTAAAAGGGACCATAAGAGGACTTTAATGTCATTTATCAATGTATAAAGCAGTGACTACTGTCAATTCTACTAAAAAATGTGCAGATTTTCTCATATAGATAACAAGTGCTTTTTGCAACATTGGCATATTTTTATTCATCTCTTTGAAAAAGATGGTAAGTTGTATCATGTGATGAACAGTACAGTATACCTATTGCTACCAAATTCCTGTTAATATTTTTCAAATAATTTTATGAAAAAAAGCAATTTTAAATGGAGGGAAGTAGGCTTAGACTACAGTGATATTACCAAGCTAGACCATTCTGACTACAAATTTTCAAGCTAGACACCTCACCTGAGGAAAATACATAATATTTTAATATATTAATTTTAAAATAAGGCTTTCACACACAAAAAAGAGAAACTGTTTTGCTTTTTCATACCTACCAAAGTGATTCTGGCTGATAAAATACAAATGCACACATATTCATAAAGTTGAATTTCTGCAATTTTCCAAATTTAACAGTATGTAGTATCTGAAAAATAATTAAAATTTAAGATACATATCAAGTAATTTTAGTTAATTAAACTCAGTTCAAAGACATATATTTTGAATTAAGGCCAGATTTTGAAAAGAGAGAGATAAACATTACACATACACACTCATTTTGACAGGCACACACATCTAAACACACATAGAAAAATCTTTTGGGACTAGAATAAAAATAAAGAGACTGACAAAATAATTTAAGGCCACAGATTGAAAGAAATCCATAACATCAACTCCACAAGAGCAGGGACTTTATTCTGTTCTTTACTGTATACCCAAAATCTAGAATAGGCTCTATTGAAAGAGCCTATTGAAAGAATATGGATAAAAAACAGAAGCTATCAAGTATTCCTATACAATGAGATACTGCCTATATATACTGCCTTTAATGGGATAAGTACTATGCATGATCCATATTACTTTTATTCTGAGAAATCATAGTGAATACTAAAGTTTTCCAGAAAGAAATAAACACATTGAAATGCAATACCTCAGAAAAAAACTGAAACTTACATCAAGAGCAGTTCTGAAAACCATGGAAAAAGTTTTATTTGAATACACCAACCACAACAATACTCCACATATTTAATTAAATGAATAATGAATATTTTATTTATTTTCAAATGAACAGGCATATCAAAAAATATTTTATTTATCAGGATTGTTAATGTCCTCAATATACAAATGATGTTATAGTATTGACACATATTATTATGACATTTTTAAGTTTGCAACTACGTCATTAGTTTCAGGATGTGGGTAATGCTTTGCTAAAGTCATATGGAGGAAAAGTTAATTTTACCATCTTATGTGTCATGAATATATTAATAGGAAAATAAATATGGAATTCTGCATAGAGTATATAGCAGTAAAAGACTGTCCTTTTGCTTGTTCTTATAAAAGATTTCCATGAATGTTTGCTTTATAAAAATTCTTACTTGTGTGAATTGATTAAAGCAAATATTCTAATTTATTCAATCAATTTTTTTTTTTTTTGGACTTGAGATATCTTGTGTTAACCGAATTAGTCTTCTGTAACTTTGTTTTGCATTTTGTCATTCTGATTCCAAGTTTAATCTTGAAGCTTGCTTTAAAAATATCAGACTCAATGGCAGAAAAGACTTGGGAGAGTACTCACATATTCCTGCTTGTTCTTTTGTGCCTCTGCAATCACCTTGAGAACACACTCAGGCTTGTCTCCTGGAGAGTAAGATAGAAAATATCAAAGTCAGTTTGCTCCAGTTGTCCCAGTCAGTGCCAGCTGAGACCCACAGACAGCTAGAAAGTGAACAATCACAACCAAGACTAGCCTAGATAACTGTCCCACATAACTAGATAATTTATTATGTGCTGTCGTCTTATGAGGGCTTATTTATGTTGTTCTTATTATATTTATGTCACTCTATAGTGCCAAATGATAATGAATATCAGTTCAGTTCAGCTGCTCAGTCGTGTCTGACTCTGCAACCCCATGGACTGCAGCATGCCAGGCTTCCCTGTTCATCACCAACTCCCGGAGTTTACTCAAACTCATTTCCATTTAGTTGATGATGCCATTCAACCATTTCCCTCTGTTGACCCTTCTCCTGCCTTCAGTCTTTCTCAGCATCAGAGTCTTTTCTACCTAGTCAGTTCTTCCCATCTAGTGGCCAAAGTATTGGAGTTTCAGCTTCAGCATCAGTTCTTCCAGTGAATATTCAGGACTGATTTCCTTTAGGATGGACTGGTTGTATCCCCTTGCAGTCCAAGGGACTCTCAAGAGTCTTCTCTAACACCACAGTTAAAAAGCATCAATTCTTCAGTGCTCAGCTTTTCTTTAGAGTCCAACTCTCACATCCATACATGATGACTGGAAAAAACATAGCCTTGACTAAATGGACCTTTGTTGGCAAAGTAATCTCTCTGCTTTTTAATAAGCTGTCTAGATTGGTCATAACTTTTCTTCCAAGGAGCAAGCGTCTTTTAATTTCATGGCTGCAGTCACCATTTGCAGTGATTTTGGAGCCCCCCCCCCGCCCCCAAAAATAAAATAAAGTCTATCACTGTTTCCACCATCTCCCCATCTATTTGTCATGAAGTGATGGGACCGGATGCCATGATCTTAGTTTTCTGAGAGCTGAATATCATCATAGTTATCACTGAAAAAGTTTGATGTTTATTTTATTTTATTTTTATGCTTCCTTCTTTTGGAAACTTGCTAATCTTCTACTATTCAATTATGAATACAGTATTTTTCTAAAGAACTTGCAATAATGAATTCAAGCTTTAATACCTCTATTAAAGTATCTGAAAAAAGCAGAGTAGCTATCAGAATTGGTAGTATCCTTTCTGGGTCCTCCTCATGAACCAGAATTTGACCTCATCAGCTATTGTTTATATCCTAGATGAATTCTCTGAAGTGTTTTCCATATGGATTTCTCTTCAGTTTTTTCTTGAAGAATTCTTAGGAATTCATTAGCAAAGAATAGAGAAAAACCTGCTTATTTTCACTTGTGGTGCCTGAATCTATCCTGCTAACTCCTAACTGCTTAAACTTGAAATTCAATGAGAAAATAAAAAGACATAATAAAAGCCCCCCCTCCTTTTATAGGGTTGAATAATATTAAAAAGTACAGCTAACCCTGGAAGTATGCTAGGTCACTGTATTTTCCTCCGTAAATGTATATTTATTTTTTCTGAATTTCATGATTAATGCCATTTTCTAACCTTGAAATTTTGAAAATATGTATGCATTTTTTTTTCTCAAAAAGTCAGGTGCTCAGTGCAGTGGACTAGTATGTAATATCACTAAATTCTGAAAAAAAATTACAAAAAGTTATAAAATTTTACTAGTCTATATCTTGGGATCTGGAGAAGGAAATGGCAATCCACTCCAGTACTATTGCCTGGAAAATTCCATGTACAGAGGATCCTGGTAGGCTACAGTCATAGGGTCGCAAAGAGTAGGACACAAGATGTAAAGGCAATTGAAAACTGGTTACAAAATATATCCACATCATAATCTCTTGAACCTATGAGTATTATTTAATATGGAATGAAAAAGGACTTTGCAAATGTGATTAAGGCAAGAATCTTGAAATAGGGAGATAGTCTATTAATGATGTCATCACATGGGTCCATTTAGAAGCAATTGAAAGAGGATCCAGAGTCAGATATGAAAGAATGCACTGTCAGAAACAGAGACTGGGTTGATCTACTTTGAGGTGGAAGACAGGGCTACCAACCAAGGAATACAGACAGTGACTAGAAGCTTAAAAAAAAAAAAAAAGAAAGAAAGAAAGAAATAGCTTCTCTCATTAGACCTTCCAGAAGAAACCAGCTTTGTTGATACCTGGATTTTACCCCAATGAAATCAACTTAGCACTTCTGATCTCCAAAATAGTAAGATAATACTTTGTGACATTTTGATTCACTATATTTGTAGTAATTTAATTTGTTAAAGTATCATTAAGGAAGTAATACATGGATCTAGTCAGTTTACAAGTCTATCACCCACTGTTTTAAGGCAGTGTTTAATTCTGTTTATTATTCCTTTAGGCCTTGTTTGCCTCTGCTTCTAACATTCTATTCTGAGTTCATAGATGTTTGCACTTTAAATCCATTATTTTTAATCCTTATATTTGTAAACTGATAAATACAATTTAGCATCTCCTCACCTGGCTAAATCATGGTTATAACAATTGAGTCTAATCCGAATACAGTTCTTGAAGCTGCAAATAGTATTGTTATAGCAGAAACTAGTTGAGGCACCACCATTATGTCAGCCCTCAGTGTTGGTGGTGTGAGTGCTCAGTAGTGTCTGACTCCCTATGACCCCATGACAGCAGCCTGCCAGCCTCCTCTGTCCATGGAATTTTCCAGGCAAGAATACTGGAGTGGGTTGCTATTTCCTACTCCAGGGGATCTTCCTGACCCAGGGATCAAACCGGCATCTCCTGTATACTCAGTCCTTATTCTTTCTGCCCTTTCAACCAGTCTCCTGTAGATGATTTTTATGCCTTCTTTTGTTTAATTGTGCTCTGAAAATGACTGCCCTCTAGTTAGAGCTGTACTATGCACACCTGATGTTTACTTCTCCAAGACAACACTTGCTACCACTCCTTTCCTTTGTGAGTGTTCTTCATCCCAGGAATAAGATCACGGAAGGATAACCTGGGGGACCACCGATACCTTTTTAGGAACAACCCCCAGCCCTAATGATCTCACTCTCTTTAAGAGGAAAGAAGAATGCTAGGCAACATCAACCCCAATCCTTATTTACAGTCCTGTTTTTTACACTGAAACCATAAGTCCCTTCCTGCTTCCCAGAAAATGGGGACATTCTTGAGGGCATTAGCCTGTGTAGGAAATCTGCTCTTTTCTGCTCTGCCAGAACTCTGTCTCTGCATTTCTATTTGGCACTGATGAACAGAAGACTGGTTTTTGGCAACAGTATTACTTAGAGTTCTCCCAAGCAGCAGAATGACAGAGCTTAGTTAGCCTCCTTGGGAGCAACCTTGAGGTTTAAGTTTGTTACATATTATAGCAGTTAAAAGATTATTGCTCTAATAGTCATAGTTTTATTTCAATTCTTTTATGGATGAAGAAATTTCCTCTCTGTTCACATCTGCTGTGAATTTGCTATTCCTACATATTTTATGAAGCAACATTTTCTTTTGTCTTGAACTTACTTTATTCTTTTTTCAAATCACTCCTCTTGATCTCACTATGCTATTATTTAGCAAAGAAGTGCCTGTGTTCTTCCACAGTGTAAAATATTTTATGCATTTTGACCATTTGTCTTCTCACCCTTATCTTTACTAAACCAGAGTTAAACGCATTCTGACTGAAATTATAAGCTTCCACTTTCCCACATTTTTTAGAGCCCCTTGTCACAGAAATTTCAAACTTCATTGTTTCTGTTTTTTTGAGCAGATAAAGTTTTGGACAAAAATATTTATTAAGCAAAATATGCTCTTACTCCTTTTACAGTTTTCCACTCTTTAAGACACAATTGTTTTCCTTCCTAAAACTTAGATCTACTCTCCTTAACATCTATCCTTGACTTCATTCCAGAATTCTCCTTGTTTTATCCGTATGGTAAAAAGGATTAAAATTACCCCTTTTATCAGCTTTCCAGAAATAAATGAGTTGATCTTCTAATAGACTGTGCTGTTGGTAGAAAACCAGAGGGGCTCTCCCAGGAAGTCATTAGAATTTAAAAAGGAATATTCAGTTATAAACTTATTCAAATTTGAAATACTAGAACTTCACAAATGATCACATGATAAAGAGGTTATTTGGGGTAAATCAGTTCCAAAACCTTCAACCTCACAAAAATTCACATAACTGAACTTGATATTTTTTTTGTTAGCCTAAAATAATTTGAGTCCATGTGAATTTTCCAAGAATTAGCTGCATGTACATGGTGAAAAAATATTTTCACCAAAAATAATGATTAATTCAAAGTCACTGTACGAAAATGCCTTTAGGTAAAAACAAAATATTGTCCTTTATTTTCTGTGTAGTACAAAACATGCATGCAGGAAGCAATGGCCTACTTACACATTTATTTAATATGTTTTCCCTTGAATTATATTTTAGTACTTTGCTAATTTTCTAATTCAATGAATGTAGATAAATTTATCAGAGTGTTTCTAATTTTCTCATTAATTATTCACAAATAAATATTCCAGATAAAGGTTAAAATTAATTATTAGCATTGCCACTTTTCATTTTTTAAAAACATTTATTTATTTTTGCCTGCTGTGGATCTTTATTGCTGCATGTGGGTTTTCTCTATTTGCAGAGATTGGAGACTACTCTCTAGTTGTGGAGGACAGACTTCTTATTGTATTTGTTTCTCTTGTTATGGAACACAGACTCTGTGGGTTTACAGGTTTCAGTAGTTGCTTCATAAAAGCTCAATAGTTGTGGCACACAGGCTTAGTTGCCTCAAGACATGTGGGATCTTCCAGGAACAGGGATCAAATTGGTGTCCCCTGCAGTGCAAGGTGAACTCCCACGACCACCAGGAAACCAGAGAAGCCTGCCACTTTGCCTTTTTGAAGTGCTTTATAATTGCTAACAAGGCATTACCACCCGTTGTTTACCATGGATGCCAGTATCTACACATTGCGACCTTGCTGATGGAGTAAGGAAACCATTCTTGAAACATTCTATTTCTTAAAAGAAAGATAGTGTGACTCACTATCTGTTTTTCTGGAGCTTTCCATTTCTTGATATTAGATAATTTGCCTTTGCTGCTTATTAAATCCCATAGATGGTGATGTCAACAGTACAGCAGTTCTCAGAGATATTACAGTTCCAATTTTGGCAGAGGTTAAAAAAAAAATGTTGATATTCTGAACCAGAAATTTTTCAATGGTTAGATATCAATGAAAGAAACAGTAGTGAAAGTGTTAGTCACTCAGACGTGTCTGACTCTGTGCTACCTCAAGAACTGTAGCCCTCCAGGTTCTCTGTCCATGTAATTCTCCAGGCAAGAGTACTGGAGTGGGTAGCCTTTCCCTTCTCCAGGTGATCTTCCCAACTCAATCTAACTCTAATAACAAAACAATTTAAAGATTGTATGTAACACATTCTAATTTGCATTTAAAACTTTCTCAGAAGATATATCCATGGCATGAATATTTGTATATGTTTATGTATATTGTTTCTGTTATTCTTGTTACTATTAAAGAAATATTAAGCTGCTTTAAGAGTAGAAAGATAATCAGTTCAGTTCAGTCACTCAGTCGTGTTGAACTCTTTGTGACCTCATGGGCTGCAGCACACCAGGCTTCCCTGTCCATCACCTACTCCTGGAACATCCTCAAACTCATGTCCATTGAGTCAGTGCTGCCATCCAACCATCACATTCTCTGTCATCCCCTTCTCTTCCTGCCTTCAATATTTCCCAGCACCAGGGTCTTTTCCAATGAGTTGGCTCTTTGCATCAAGTGGCCAAAGTATTAGAGCTTCAGCTTCAGCATCAGTCTTTCCAATGAATATTCAGGACTGATCTCATTTATCATGGACTGGTTAGATCTCCTTGCAGTTCAAGGGACTCTCGAGTCTTCTTCAACACCACAGTTCAAAAGCATCAATTCTTCAGTGATCAGCTTTCTTTAGAGTCCAAATCTCACATTCATACATGACTACTGAAAACAAAAACAAAAACATAGCTTTGATTAGACAAATATTTGTTAGCAATGTAATGTCTGTGCTTTTTAATATGCTATCTAGGTTGGTCTTTATTTGGACTTCATTTTCTTGGGCTCCAAAATCACTGCAGATGGTGACTGCAGCCATAAAATTAAAAGATACTTGCTCATTGGAAGAAAAGCTATGAACAAGACAGAAAGAAATTACTTATGACTAAAAATAAAATCCAGGACTTCCCTGATGGTCCAGTGATTAAGACTCTGCTTCCCTTGCAAGGGGCATGGATTTGATTCCTGGCCCATGTGGTGTGGTAAAAAATAAAATAAAATCCAGCGATCTCTTAGCCCCACCGTCTTCTTTTCTCTTTTGGCTAGAATTCTTACAAGATGCAATATTGCTGGTCAGAGATCTTCCTGTTGAATGTGGAGTTAAGTGAAAAAAAAATGAATAAAATTAGGATCAATAATAAGGGTGCTTAAAGAGGAAGTATATTATTTTTTGTGGAGATTACTGAGAGGAAGACTTGGAACTATATTTTCTTTATTGCAAAATAAAGTTTCTCAATTTAGCAGTGTGTAACTCTTCCATATTAAGTGATCTTGAAATGCACAAACTTTCAAAGATACATCAGACTATATCTGTGGCCTTTTGATACATTATGTATGCTCAGTTGCTCAGTTGTATCCTACTCTTTCTGACCTCAGTGGACTGCAGTCTGCCAGGCTTCTCTGTCCATGGGATTTTCCAGGCAAGAATACTGTAGTGGGTTGCCATTTCCTACTCCATTTGATACGTTAATGCTATAATAATGTAAATTAGAACATTTAAGCTTCATGGCCCTATAGCTTTGAACTTTACAAGTAAACAACTATCTACCTTTTCAGACACTCATATAATCAGGCATTCTTAGAAATTATAAAAATTCCTACTGTCACTTATTCTTCATTACTCTCATCAATTTGCACATTTTAGTGTGCTCAGAATTTAGTAGTCATACACATAGATTATTTCTCATACAATACATTAAAATTATAGATCACTCATAATATATGCATTGACTGATAACAACACCTACAGAGTAAATTATGTTTATTTAGATTGGAATAAATTACCAAATCTTATCTAATAAAATATCCTTGGATTATCCTTTAAGATAGTTAAAACAACACAACATGTAAAATATATAACCTAGACAATCTAATTTTTACATTGCTTCAGTTTCCAATTCTACATAATAACTGCCAACATGATAATTAACAGTTGCTGCTAAGTCACTTCAGTCGTGTACGACTCTGTGGGACCCCATAGATGACAGCCCACCAGGCTTGCCCATCCCTGGGATTCTCCAGGCAAGAACACTAGAGTGGGTTGCCATTTCCATCTCCATTTTTTTTCTCCCCCTCAGAGCTTAAGAAAAACACCACATTTCCCTGGTAGCTCAGCTGATAAAGAATCTGCCTGCAATGTGGGAAACTGGTGTTTGATCCCTGGGTTTGGAAGATCCCCTGGAAAACGGAATAGCTACCCACGCCAGTATTCTGACCTGGAGAGTTCTGTGTACTGTATAGTCCATAGGGTTGCAAAGAGTCAGACATGACCGAGTGACTTTCACTTTAAAAAACAGAAACTTGCACTAATTCTATTTAACATATATTGAATTGATTACCTACATGAATATATTATATATAATCCTAGAAACATGATCTAAGAATGTAATTTAATGCTACAGTTTAAAGCACAAGCTTTAACACCAAGCTTCTTAGGTTGAAGTCCTGGTGTTGCCACTTACTACCAGCATGACTCTGTAAATGTGGATAATAAGCCAAAGTGTACTACAAGAAATGGATTATAGGTAAAGTTTTTGAAAGTAGTCAAGGAAAAACAAATTGTTTACTATTATTTTGCACTACTTCATTTGTAACATTTTTTTGTCCTGTTTTCATTTAATGTTTTCTTTCAGTGTTTTTATTTCAAATTTTCAACTTAGATTACCTAAAGATCTTCATATGTTGCTGAGATGTACTGTTAACTAGTATTTGTTAACAGCTCTCAAAGTGCAGATAATACCAGTTGAGATTCTAACATGTCAGCACTACTTGACTAAAGAGCTGCCTAAATGGACCATTTAAAATACACTTGCTCATAAATGTAAACAGTAACGCCCTAGTATAGCTTCCTCTGTTAATATACAAAACTGTATTATCTTTTACATTAACAGACAATGAAAGCTTACTGATACATTCTAATAAAGACTCTAACTTCATTAGTTAAAACAGATAAAATATACTTAACATCCATAGCTATAGATTGCATTTTAGATTCCTGATAAATAAAAGTATTATCTATGAATCTATATTGATTTGTTGAACATATCTAGATGATACATGAGTATCACATGGATTATAAATCTTAAATGTGCATTTATTTTTTGTTTGTTCCCTTTATATTAGCCATTTTGGTATTTCTATAGTCTTGTCTTTCTTATGTTCCAATTCTTTTCATTATTTAAAATTTTTATTTCATATTAGAGTATAATTGATTAACAATGTTGTGTTAATTTTAGGTGTTCAGCAAAGTGATTTAGTTATGTCATTGTTGTTCAGTTGCTAAGTTGCGTTTAACTCTTTGCAACCCCATGCACTGCAGGACTCCAAGCTTCCCCCTCCTCCACTATCTCCAGGAGTTTGCTCAAGTTCATGTCCTTTGATTTGGTGATGCTATCTAACCATTTCATCCTTGCTTCTCTCTTTTCCTTTTGTGTTCAGTCTTTCCCAGCGTAAGAGTCTTCTAATGTGCCAGCTCTTTGCATCAGGTGGCCAAAGTATTGCAGCTGCAGCTTCAGCATCAGTCCTTCTAATGAATGTTCATGGTTGATTTCCTTTAGGCTGTAGATGTTTTCCTGGAATTTTCTTGCTTCTCTATGATCCAGAGAATGTTAGCAATTTAGTCTTTGGTTCCTCTGCCATTTCTAAACCCAGCTTATACATTTGTAAGTTCTCAGTACATGCAGTGCTGAAGCTTAGCTTGAAGAATTTTGAGCATAATTTTACTAACATGGAGAGTTATATAGATTCATATCAATTCTTTTTACAAATTATTTGCTTATGATCACTATACATATATTAAATCTTAATGAGTCACTTATAGTTAAAAGGAAATACTTCTTTACAATTAAGTATTGATTTAGATGGAGAGCAGAATACTATTATGTACTTACACATATATACTTAATATAATTCAATGTTAAAATTAACTTGTTTTTAAAACAGTTGACTTAAAGTACTAAAATTGTATCAGTCTAATTACTGTCATCTTTGTTTTGTTATTCATGCTTACAGACTTTTAAAATTGTATTTGTTCCTCTTTTTCTAGTAAAACATTTAAAACTTAGGTGTCGAATTTGTGATTTAACACAAAATGATGTTTTTTAGATAAGCTTATACTAACTGTTTCCTCCAAATGAGAAAAAAATCACATAATAGTAGATTTTTATAATGCTATTATTAAAGCATAAATTTCTTTCTTCAGTGTCTTGTAGTTTTTGGAGTACAGGTCTTTTGCCTCCTTAGGCAGATTTATTCCTAGGTATTTTGTTCTATTTTATGCAATTGTAAATCCGATTGTTTCCCTAATTTATCTTTATGATAGTTTATTGTTAATGTATAGAAATGTGACAGATTTCTCTATATAAATTTGTATTTTGTAACTTTACTGTATTTATTGATGAGTCCTAGTAGTTTTCTTGTGGTGTCCTTAGGCTTTTTATATGTAGTATTGGAGAAAGCAATTGCAACCCACTCCAGTGTTCTTCCTGGAGAATCCCAGGGACAAGGGAACTTGATGGGCTGCCATCTATGGGATCGCACAAAGTCAGACATGACTGAAGCAACTTACCAGCAGCAGCAGCAGCAGCAACAATATGTGTAGTATCCTGTCATCAGCAAGCATTGAAAATTTGACTTTTTGGATTTGGACTCTTTTCCAATTTGGATTCCTCTGTGTGCTTTTTTTCTTCTGATTGCTGCACCTTGATTCCAAAACTATGTTGAATAAAAGTGGAGAGAGTAGATATCTTTGTCTTATTCCTGATTTAAGAGGAAATGCTTTCAACCTTTCACCATTCAGTATGATGTTAGCTGTGGGTTTGTTGTATATATTCTTTTTATTACTTTGAAGTATGTTCCCTCTATGCTGCTTGCTGGAGAGGGTTTTTTTTTTTTTATTATAAATCAATGTGAATTTTATCAAAAGATTTTTTTTCATTTATTGAGATGAGTATATGGTTTTTATTCTTCAACTTGTTAAATTTGCAGCAAAATGTATGGTTGGCATTATGCTGACTGAAATAAGTCAGACAGAGAAAGCAAATACTGTTTGATGTCACTTATACGTGGAATCTAAATAATACAACAAACTAGTAGCTATAACAAAAAAGAAACAGATTCAATGGATATAGAGAATAAACGAGTGATTACCTATTGCGGGGAGAGGAGCAATATAGCTGTGAGGCAGTGAGAGGTACAAACTACTGGGTGTAAAATAGTCCATAAGGTGGTATTATACAACACAGCAGATACAGTCAATAATCTGTAATGATTGTAAACAAAGTGATATTTAAAAATTCTATAAAAATAGAAAAATGAAATGTGGTATATGTTTTTAAAAGCTATATATTTAGTTTACAGATAAGTCTTTTAGTCTTAGATTATTTATATATTTTTTGTTGTAGTAAATGTGACATGTGATGTTAGAATTTTTTTATATAATAATGTTTCTTGTCAAACAAACAGAAAATGAAAAGCCTTAATAATTATACAGGTAGATTTCCTCATTAAAATATAATAATAATAATTGTACTAAGTTATCACTGCTCTAAAGAGTCTACCTGCAATGAAGAAGACCTAGGTTCAAGCCCTGGGTCAGAAAGGTCTCCTGGAGGAGGAACTGGCTACCCGCTTCCATAGTCTTGCCTGAAGAATTCCATGGACAGAAGAGTCTGGTGGGCTACAGTCCATGGGGTCTCAAAGAGTCAGACATGACTACGAGACTAGCCTTTCACTTTTTAAAGAATCACTTCTTTAACTAGAAAATCAAGAATTCTTTGTGTGATGTGAATATTTTCAATTGATACTATAGTTCATTCATGTATCTAAACCTTTCCCTGGTGGCCAACAGCTTTTACTATTAAAATTACTTCTGAAAAATAGCAGATTAAACTGAGGAAACCAAGATATGCATTTGTAGTGATATTTTAAAATTGTTCCAGGTATGAATCCAGAGGTGTATAATCACCAGAAAGCTGGCTCCAAATAATTACCAGGTCTCTTTAGTATGCATGCAAAAGCGATGTATCATGCACACATGTGGAAGTATTTGATCAGGGCAGTAAATCACTCAGGTATGATAGTGACTTGATATTGAAATGATCAGATAAAGAGTGCAACACTGTAGAATATGTATAAAACCTGAAGTATATTGCTATGGTGAGTCATCAATTAAATTATAATAATTTTTGCTTTCTTGTATATTAATTCTTCTGAAAATTCTTAATTCATATAATTTAAAATTCCTATGACTTAAAATTTCTTAATTTTAATCTGTATCCATTGAGCCTACTTTTTTGTTATAAACACTAGTTTGTTTGTTTTTTTGTATTTTTTAGATTCCACATATAAGTGACATCAAACAGTATTTGCTTTCTCTGTCTGATTTATTTCACCCAGCATAATGCCAAACATTCATTTTGCTACAAATTTAACTTAATTCCTATGATTTAAAATCTCAAAGGATGTCAGTTTTACATAAGATTTGGTGTCATTTCTCTAGTCCATTTCTTCCCATGGTGTCGTTTCTTCCCAACCCAGGGATCGGCCCGGGTCTCCCTCACTGTGGGTGGACGCTTTACCACCTGAGCCAGCGAGGAAGCCGCCACCGCTCTGTTGGCTCAGACAGAAAAGCGTCTGTCTACAGTGCGGGAGACCTGGGTTTGATCCCTGGGTCGGGAAGATGCCCTATGGAAGGAAATGGCAATCCACTCCAGTACTATTGCCTGGAAAATCCCACGGACAGAGGAGCCTGGTAGGCTACAGTCCATGGGGTCGCAAAGAGTCGGACACGACTGAGCGACTTCACTTGCACTTTCTTTCTCTAGTCCATGGTGTGTGTATGTGAATGTGCTTATTAAAGAAACTGCAAAGTAACTCTGTACACAAACATATAGACTAATTACTATATTAGGAGACTGAAAACACAGACACACAGAAAGTTAAGTGAAAAGATAAGTACTGGTCATGCTTTGTATCCCAGAAAGCACGATACCATAACACATTCATTCACCTTGCTGTGTATGTTTGGCGAACACAGCAAAGATATTGCTGGATGTATATTAAAGGGATTATAGGTTTTTTCCAAAACACGAGCTACAATTATTCTCCAGCTTTGCAGAAGAATTTTAAGTCACCCACTGAAATATGTCAGGGTCTAACTGTCATGGGGAAATGAAAACTTTTGCTTTTAAATAAATAAATAAATACATACATACATACATAAACCTGTTTGTAACTCATGTATATTGTAGTTTATAAATAAATATATGTGAGGAAGCAGAATCTGGCAGTTTTACTTTTCATTCTCTATTATTCCCTCAAACACACACCCAAAAAGACAGACAAACAGAAAAATCCAGAAAGACAAGCACATAACTATATAAAGATCCTCTATAGCTCTGAGACCCAGAAAGAGTTAGAAGGAAAGTAAAAGATCTTGGTGAAGATGGTGCAGTTGGTTTACAATTCCTACTCCAATCCTGGGATTAAGAACCTCAGACGTATTAAATAACTTCCAGAAAGTTTGGAGAATTGGGGACTAAGGAGACTTGTTATACTATTTCCTTTCTGGAATTCTAACAAAGCAACTACCCAGGCCTTCGCTCACATCACTATGAAAGTGAAGTAAAGTGAAGTAGCTCAGTCTTGTCTGACTCTTTGTGATCCCATGGACTATAGCCTACCACGCTCCTCCGTCCATGGGATTTTCCAGGCAAGAGTACTGAAGTGAGCTGCCATTTCCTTCTCCAAGCTTTGGGATTAATAAAGCAAGTATGGCTGTGTGGTATGTCATTGTGGGTGAGTGGCAATCTCTCTCTCTGAGGAAGTACTACTTACTTTCTGATATTTCCCTAAGGAGGTCTTAGGGAGGAGAGAGTGACTATATTTCCATGTACTACCATGGAGAACATCCGCAAGTAACTGGGAGATATAGCTGGTATATTTGACAGGTATTGTAATGGTGCAAGCTTGTGCTCCCTAGAGATGCAGAATGGAAGGTAAAATTTGATTGTAAAATGAGGATAAGATTTATTTCAGTGCTTGGTTGAGTGGTGAGGTGAGGAGAGATAACAACTAGATACAACCTTGTGTTTAGGTCAGAGGATGTAAATTTGTAAAGTTGTTGACTTTCCAAAGACCAGACACATCTGCCTGATCTTATAATACCAATTTAGACAGAAGGATGAGAAGGAAAAAAGCCTTAGATTTTGAACTTTAGATTATATGTTTAAAACTGAGAAAGTTATTTTGTTTCTATTATGGAATCTTATATAGGAGAACTGGATTTAATTTAAAAATATAGACTAGAAACCAAAACTTTTTTTTTTTAACTTTTTGTGAAGAATTTGGATTGTGCAAAAGAGCAGTATTATAGATATTAAAAAAAAAATGCTTGGCAAAAATTTGTAAGAGTATAGCTTAATCAAAAAATGTATTTAAATACAGATGGGTCATTGTTATATCTCATGCACTTTAGCTTATAAATCATAAACAAAACAATATTAATAGAGCTATTAGAAATCAGGTACAAATAGTATGACAGTATTTATTTTAAAATTATCCCATTGAAAATTAACTTGTATGGCCTACATAATATGGAAAAAACTAGTTAATGAATCTAGTAGCTATTCTATTGACCTCTGTTCTCAATTCTCAGATTCCTTCTTAATAATTTTCTACAGAGGCTACAGAACCAACTATTTGTTTCCATGATCTATCCACCCTACTCTTGTTTTAGTTGTGTTTATCACATTATAAATCATAATTATTTGCATTTCAATAGGTATTTACCATGGCTTCCTATTTTTCTGCTGCATGATTGCTTTTGTGACATTTATTCAGAGACCAGCTACAGAGCACGATATAAAACTCTGGAGATTTTATGTTTGAGCATTGTAGGAAGAGGATTACCTCCAGACTTTTATCATCCACTTCTAGCCCAGGAGCCAAGCATATGTAGATTGTGTCAGTTAAAAAGATCTCAGTCCTTACATGAAAAGCTTGAAGAACCAGATACAAGGATAATTCAATAATCTTTTTTTCATGATATTTTTCACTATATGAGAAACACAGAAAAGATATAGATATATATCTCATTTATATGTTTATAAGTATATTCTCTTTTGAGAAGGGAACATGTGAATCTAGTGATATTTCTTATACTTTGACTGGAGTTAGAGTGGTCAGTAAGATATAATAAGTCTCTTTGCATCATGGTTCAAGATCTGACTTCCTCTGGTCTCACAAAAGAACAGAGAACAGCTCTCCAGAATATATATACTCATAAAATGGTTGCCTGAACAGATGTTACAGAAAAGACAGTGATACACAGTGATAATAAAACTAAGTATATGCTTTACTCTTGCAGTCTTAACCTGTGTCTGTTTATAACTAACAGCTTCTGAGACTGATTTGATATTTCTTGATTAATAAGAAAGCTATAAACATCCCATAAAAGGAGAGTTTGTGGAGTTCACATGGGGAAGAATATAAAGCCAGAAGAGGAAGTTTTGTTCAGGTCAGTATAACTATATCTGAAGTTTAGTTAGTTTTGAAATTAGAATTCTATGTGTTTCCCCATAGTGGAGGGCATGTATGTATGATAAGGCAGAGTAAAAAGAGGAACTTATTGGTATAATCATGTAACAAAATTATTTTATTAAAAGTAGTCATGTTTAGTGAAAGAAAATTTAATTTCTTTGAATTTTGATTTTGAAAATTAGAAACACTAAGCTAAGAATACACCTTTACCTCCATATATTGAGATGAGTTTGTGATACTGCCTCAGTTCTTCCCTTGGTATTTTCAAGAGTTCCATTAACTGAGGACTGTCACTTTGTTGGAAGCTCAGAAATAGAGAAGTAAATTTATATCATCCCAGTGACAAGACTGGTAGAAAGTATTGTGTGTTTGTACAGTGATTATACTACAAAACAGCAAAATGAGTAACTCTGGAGGTCTAACAGAGTCAGGTGGTTAAAATCAAGATGAAAACATAATTTGGAACATTTTAGTGCTTTGGGCATTAAAGGGACAGCAGTGTTCTGACCATCATATGTACTAAGCCTTTCTTGCACCAAGGGTAAAGGAGAAAAAAAAAGGGGGAGGGGCATATTATCTGTTGGACCTCTTTATTCCAGTAAGCGAATTCTGTTACAAGATTCTTTTCGTCACATAAAATAAATCTTATTTATAAATCAAGAATGAAAAGTGGAAGTTTTAAGGGTTTTTATGTTCTATGATTTAGAACTACCATGGATTGCAGTTTCAAATTTAAAAAGTTAATTTTGTAAGAGTATGTATCTGCTTGTTTTAGAAATAATTACACATC
>SJYC01053788.1:0-63097 GCA_006408675.1 Madoqua kirkii | reverse complement strand
CATCAATGTTAGACATTAGTTTGAATATATTATGTAATATTAATCTATAATATAAAATCACTTTTACTCATGTGAAATAATTATTTTGTTCTAATATAATATGGTGATTAATGAATCAAAGTCTATATTTTAAACAATTAAAACACACATTTTATGTACTTTCAAATAGTTCTTTTGATTGCATTTTTTTAAATTGAAGAATTATTTAGTAATATATCTTATCAAGGAATATATAATTTTTTTTTTAATTTTAAGAGAAGAAGTGTCCTTTCTGCTCTCAAAATTTAGACCTGCAAGTCAAGAAGCAATAGTTAGAACTGGACACGGAATAATGGACTGGTTCCAAATCGGGAAAGGGGTATGTCAACACTGTATACTTAAGGTATACCTGCTTATTTAACATATATGCATATATTATCATGAGAAATGATGGACTAGATGAAGCACAAGCTACAATTGATTGACTGGAGAAATATAAACAACCTCAGATATGCAGATGACATCAAACTTATAGCAGAAAGCAAAGAAAAACTAAAGAGCCCTTTGATGAAAGTGAAAGAGGAAAGTGAAAAAAGTTGGCTTAAAATTCAACATTCAGAAAATTAAGATCATGGCATCTGGTCCGATCACTTCATGGGAAATAGATGGGGAAACAGGGGAAACAGTAACTGACTTAATTTTGGGGGTTGGGGGAGTTCCAAGAACTCTACCAAATTCAGATTCAAATTAAAGAAAGTAGGGAAAAATGCTAGACCATTCAGGTATGACCTAAATCAAATCCCTTAGAATTATACAGTGGAAGTGAGAAATAGATTTAAGGGCCTAGATCTGATAGATAGAGTGCCTGATGAATTATGGAATGAGGTTTGTGACATTGCACAGGAGACAGAGATCAAGACCATCCAGATGGAAAAGAAATGCAAAAAAAGCAAAATGGCTATCTGGGGAGGCCGTACAAATAGCTGTGTAAAGAAGAGAGGTGAAAAGCAAAGGAGAAAAGGAAAGATATAGGCATCTGAATGCAGAGTTCCAGAAAATAGTAAGAAGAGATAAGAAAACCTTCTTCAGTGATCAATGCAAAGAAATAGAAAAAAACAACAGAATGGGAAAGACTAGAGATCTCTTCAAAAAAATTAGAGACACCAAGGGAACATTTCATGAAAAGATGGGCTCTATAAAGGACAGAAATGGTATGGACTTAACAGAAGCAGAAAATATTAAGAAGAGGTGGCAAGAATACACAGAAGAACTGTACAAAAAGGTCTACATGACCCAGATCATCACGATGGTGTGATCACTCATCTAGAGCGAGACATCATGGAATGTGAAGTCAAGTGGGCCTTAGAAAGCATCACTACAAACAAAGCTAGTAGAGGTGATGGAATTCCAGTTGAGCTATTTCAATTCCTGAAAGATGATGCTGTGAAAGTGCTGTACTCAATATGGCAGTAAATTTGGAAAGCTCAGCAATGGCCTCAGGAGTGGAAAAGGTCAGTTTTCATTCCAATCCCAAAGAAAGGCAATGCCAAAGAATGCTCAAACTACCACACAATTGCACTTATCTCACATGCTAGTAAAGTAATGCTCAAAATTTTCCAAGCCAGGCTTCAACAATATGTGAACCGTGAACTTCCTGATGTTCAAGCTGGTTTTAGAAAAGGCAGAGGAACCAGAGATCAGTTGCCAACATCCGCTGGATCATGCAAAAAGCAAGAGAGTTCCAGAAAAACATCTATTTCTGCATTCTTGACTATGTTAAAGCCTTTGACTGTGTGGATCACAATAAACTGGAAAATTCTTCAAGAGATGGGAATATCAGACCACCTAACCTGCCTCTTGAGAAATTTGTATGCAACTCAGTAAGCAACAGTTAGAACGGGACATGGAACAACAGACTGGTTCCAAATAGGAAAAGAAGTACATCAAGGTTGTACTTACCTGTTTCCTTAATATATATGCAGAGTATATAATGAGAAATGCTGGACTGGAAGAAACACAAGCTGGAATCAAAATTGCTGGGAGAAATATCAATAACCTCAGATATACAGATGACACCACTCTTATGGCAGAAAGTGAAGAGGAACTAAAAAGACTTTTGATGAAAGTGAAAGTGGAGGGAGAAAAAGTTGGCTTAAAGCTCAACATTAAGTGAAGAGGAACTAAAAAGCCTTTTGATGAAAGTGAAAGTGGAGGGAGAAAAATTTGGCTTAAAGCTCAACATTCTGATGATGATGATCATGGCATCAAGTACTATCACTTCATGGGAAATAGATGGGGAAACAGTTTCAGACTTTATTTTTTTGGGCTTCAAAATCACTACAGATGGTGATTGCAGCCATGAAATTAGAAGATGCTTACTCCTTGGAAGAAAAGTTATGACCAACCTAGATAGCATATTCAAAAGCAGAGACATTACTTTGCTGACTAAGGTCCATCTAGTCAAGGCTATGGTTTTTCCAGTGGTCATGTATGGATGTAAGAGTTGGACTGTGAAGAAGGCTGATCACTGAAGAATTGATGTTTTTGAACTGTGGTGTTGGAGAAGACGCTTGAGAGTCCCTTGGACTGCAAGGAGATACAATCAGTCCATTCTAAAGGAGATTAACCCTGGGATTTCTTTGGAGGGAATGATGCTAAAGCTAAAACTCCAGTACTTTGGCCACCTCATGCAAAGAGTTGACTCATTGGAAACGACTCTGATGCTGGGAGGGATTGGGAGTAGGAGAAGAAGGGGGCGACAGAGAGTGAGATGGCTGAATGGCATCACTGACTCGATGGATATGAGTCTGAGTGAACTCTGGGAGTTGATTATGGACAGGGAGGTCTGGCGTGCTGAGATTCATGGGGTCGCGACGCGTCAGATACGACTGAGCAACTGAATTGAACTGAACTGAAAATCACTGTAGATGGTGACTGCAGCCATAAAATTAAAAGACACCTGCTCCCTGCAAGAAAGGCTATGACCAACCTAGGCAGCATATTAAAAAGCAAAGACATTTTTGGCAACAAATGTCCATCTAGTTAAACCTATGTTTTTTTCCAGTAGTTATGTATGGGTGTGAGAGTTGGACTTTAAAGAAAGCTGAATACCGAAGAATTCATGCTTTGGAACTGTGGTGTTGGAGAAGACTCTTAGAGTCCCTTGGACAGCAAAGAGATCCAACCAGTCCCTCGTCAAGGAAATCAGTCCTGAATATTCATTGGAAGGACTGATGCTGAAGCTGAAACTCCAATACTTTGGCCACCTGATGCTAAGGGCTGACTCTTTTGAAAAGACCCTAATGCTGGGAAAGATTGAAGGTGGGAGGAGAAGGGGATGACAGAGGAATAGATGGTTGGGTGATGTCACTGACTCAATAAACGTGAGTTTGGGTAGGCTCCATGAGTTAGTGACAGACAGGGAGGCCTGGCCTGCTGCATTTCATTGGGTCGCAAAGAGTCAGAGCCGATTGAACGACTGAACTCAACTGAACTGACTGGGAAATAGTGAAGGACAGGAAACCTGGCATGCTGCAGTCCATGGGGTTACAAAGAGTCAGACAAGACTGAGTGACACAACAACAACAACCATATCACATAAAACCTACCCCTTTTAAATTATACTCAAACACTATTCAAACCACTAATCATGACTATGACTGTGAACATTTTCTTATATAAATAGTGAAAGTTTACATTTGATACTGTACTGATGACTCTTTGTAATTAGAAGTTGAAATTTGTGTGGGGGGGTATTTTCTAGAATGCTTCAATATAGTCAGTCCTGGCTTCCTCTTAGAACCACCTCTTGGTCTTACCAAAAAAAAAAAAAAAAATTACCTTTGCCTTCAACCTATCTCCAGGAATTTTGTGCGGAGGGATGGGGTTTGAGAACTGCTGTAGGTTACTAGGATTCTAAGAGAGTTGATTGTGCAATGAGAGTTAAGAACCACTTGTCAAAGTATAGGTAGATAGAAGCAGAGGATATCTCAGTAATTTCCATTGCCTCTGGTAAGAAGAGAGTAAATTGATATTCATTAAGGAAAACCAGTCTGTTTCCTCTGGCAAAAGGAAAAAACATATTTGCTCTTTGTCCTAGTCAGTAAACAAATATTGAGACTGAGTGAAATTATTTGGGAGCCCATACCTATTTTGGGCATTCCTTATCCTATCATATCCAGCATCTCTTGGTAACTTTGAGGTGCTTTAGAGAAGGGACTGCCGTTTGCTTTATATTCTTAGTTTATAGTATGAAGCACATTTTGATGTTCTCTTCAAGTCCTCCCATGGTGAGCCAGAAAAGTAGTAAAAGATTTGGCATCTGCAGTAAATAGTGTTTGTCTTTACAGGGAGTATTAACATATTTGTTTTAAAGTATCACAGCAGTTGTTGAGCCATTTTATTTAATGTTAAATTCATGACTATATAATACCAAGACAAAATGAACAATCAAATATTCAATTATACATATGACACAGACTCTTTTTTATACCAATGCCCCATATTTATTACTTTATGCAAGTACTCTGGCAAGATTGAACAGTATTTACATGTACAGTTCAATACTAGATTCAAGTTTGTATATACTAAGTTTGAAAGGGTGAAAATGTATGTGGTGGATCAACAAATATCATCAGTGTCAAAATATCTGATCATAACCTATCACTGTAAACAAAGTCCTGATAACTGTTTTAACAAATTCATCTTACTTCTAGATGGAGAACATATGATTCTTCTTCAGATTTAATACACCTTAATCTTAAGATTTCAAATCCTGAAAGATGATGCTGTGAAAAGCGTGCCGCGGTTCATGGAGTTGCAAAGAGACAGACACAGCTGAGCTACTGAACTGACTGACTGACTGACTGATCCTGAAATTACTTTAATCTTGGACAAGGAATTATCCACATCATACTCTTTTGCTAAACTCACTAATGAGAGTTGGGTACAGGGAATATTCACTTCCTGTTCTCATGACCTAGTCATTTGTGCCGGGAGCCAGTGTGAGGAACTCTGCCCACGGCAAAGGTCATTAGGAAGGAGGCTTAGGCATACACAAAGGCGGGATCGAGCCTCAGGAAACCTCCTGTTCCCGAGCATCTACCTCCAAAACCAGAGTCTGCTCACTTTACTGTTTCATGCTCTCACCTACACCTCTGACTTTATGGGGGACTCTCCTTCATCACCTCTCTCGGAGAAGGAGTTAACCTACAGCTCCAGTTAATAAAAATTCCTGGACGAGACAAGAGTGTTTCAACTAACGAACTCCTCTGAAGGTTATTTAGCCTGCCTGTACAGGTTCATCCGGCCACATGTGATTGTTTACAGCCTCCCAATCATAAAGGCACAAGATGTTTTAGACTTACTAAAGGCAGGTTCTTTTAGGAAGTTAGAAATTATTAGTATAGTGGGATGATAGGGAATTATATTCGTCAAGGGTTTTTCACTTATTGGGCCAATGTTTGCTGCTAAATCCCCTACCCTTATACATGTTAATGAATATATAACTAGCATATAGGAGAAATAAGTATTAACCTTTAAGATTAATCATGTTAAACCTTAGGCTAAGTAAATTCCTTTCTTAATTGTAACCCACTACACCCTCACCCTATAGGAATGCAACTTTACCTGGTACTTTCGGAGGGTGGTGCCTGGTTTAAGAAATATCACCCTTGGAAAATAAGTTTCTGGTTGACTGACCGTTATCAGAAAAGAAAGGATCATAAAATGTCAGCAGGCCTCATGGCCAGAAGATGATGTAAAACCCCTAAGACCTTTTTGTATACATTTATATAAAGCACTTGATTTTGATAAAGGTCAGGACTGCTGACCCTTGTGTGACTTTAAAATTTCCACTTGTCTCAATGTGTAACAAAAGGTATATAAGCAAACCTAAAAATAAAGAAAACAGATCAGTTTCTGGGAAGACTGATTCCCCCATGTCGTTCTTTCTTGTTCTCCGTTTTTCTGGCTGAATTCCCATCTGGAGCATGGGTGCTCGCCAAGCCTGCTAATTTTGCCCTGGCTTTTAAGTTCCACGGGAGAGGAAGCCCAAGGCGGGGCACCCTCCAATATTCAAGTGGGCACCAGTGGCCTATGTAGGTGGTGCAAGCCTCTTGTCTTGAAGCTTTATTGGTATCCCACATAAACCAAGTTATTTAGCCTCTTTTTCTCCACCTGTTTTCCTACTACATTATTTCTTTCTAATCTCTCTCTATATTTTTAATTAAGCAATTAATTCCTAAAATGCTGACTTCATCCCTGCTTCAAATTACCCTGGATCCACTGGGCCTGGACCCCAGCACATTTGTATGAGTTTTGTAACAACCAGAGACTGAGAGACAAAATACCATTGACTCAGCCACAGAGTGGATCAGACAGTCAGCTGCTCAGCACCCAGGACCTCGCTGCTGCTCAGAGTGTGCTCAGCTCCCCCTGCAGTTCCCTTCCCTGTGTCATGCAGAGCACAGTAGTACACAACCGGGTGACTCTTGGACAGAGGCTTTCTTCAAGCGGAAGGATTTTGATTTTCTGTGGTATGTGGCTTCAGACTCTTTGCTGATTCCCTTCTCCTTGTCCTTCGTGGCTTTCAGGAGGAGCTGTGGACCTTCTCTTGAATACTGAACATACCAAAAAAGAGAGGGGTGCCCAGTGGCTAAACAAGTGCAACTGATGATCACAGCAGCTTTTTCTGGAAGAGTCACTTGGCCGCTTAACTGGGTCACTGAGTCTCCACGGGTTTGTCCTGGGGAAAAATAAAAGAGTTGTGTGTGATCTTAGGCATACAGCTCTGGGATAAAATTATGATTAAAAGTTTTGTTGACATAACAGAAGAAAGAATCCAAATTTTTAGAGGCATTTTGCTTATCCAGCAGGAAGAGTATTACCGTTACTAACCCTGAAGAAGAGCTCACCTATTGAGTATCTCCTGAATAACTTTCTTGACTCTTAACATGAGGAAATGTTGAAGTCACAGTGAAATTTAGTTTCACAAAGAAAATGTGTGTGTTAGAAATCTGCACCCTCTGGTATTATGGGACAGAAAAGTGATGCATGTATCCTGGTCTCCTCTGCAAATCAGAAAAATGTTATCCTTGACTTTATCCATGAGGCCCATGTCAGTCTTCAGGTGGGGCTTGGAAATCTGATCAACAGCTGTCAGCATCTCTCACATCTGTTGTGTTTGTAAGATACTACCTGACATGGAAGTGCTTTAACAAAGCATCCCAGGTGTTCTGTAGCTAAGAACATATCAGTTTTCTCAATCACTTTAATATGGTGCTTTATAGTCTTATGCATCCACAGGGGCCAACCTATAATCCACTGACTATCAGAAAAGGATTTTGTGGCTGATTACAGAGGAAGTAATAAGAATTCAAGTCAGTATTGAATGAATCTCTGTTTCTCAGCATTGTACCCCAATTTATAGAACAGTCACTTACATTTATTTCATGCTCACTAAGTATTTGCTATACCAAACAAAAATAATGAATAAAGGGTCTTTGATTGAGGAATCACTACTACTTGACATTTGTAAGAAATGCTGGCTTTTTAATAAAATATTTTCAAGGGGGAAAATTCACACTATCCTATCAATAGTCGGCCTCCCCTGGTGGCTCAGAGGTTAAAGCATCTGCCTGCAATGCAGGAGACCTGGGTTCGATCCCTGGGTCAGGAAGATCCCCTGGAGAAGGAAATGGCAACCAACTCCAGTACTCTTGCCTGGAGAATTCCATGGACAGAGGAGCTTGGTAGGCTACATTCCACGGGGTCTCCAAGAGTTGGACACGACTGAGCGACTTCACTTTCACTTTCATTATCAATAGTCAAAAACCTTGAGTTTTAAAACCATTAAAATATGAAAACAAAAGAAATATCATAACTTAGGATGATCTGACATCAATATCTTATTCTAGTTCCCTGATTTCAAGATAAGAAGGCTAATCTAGCTGAATCAGCCAAGACTAACCCCATCCTCTTAACAAAAATCTAGCTTCAGGATTGAGTCTCTTAGCACCCATGTGCCACATTTTGTTGCCAAACTTCAATCAAATAATTTTCCTCCACCAGGTTGGGAACCCTAAAAATGTGGATTTCTGTCAAAAGCCTGGAGCACAAGTTAGGACTCTTCTTTTCCAGCTTTTCAAGTTATTAAAGACATAGCTGATATTCATACAACAGCTCATAAGAGAATCAATGAGTGACTGATTTAAAATAACAGATTCAGGAATCCCAACTATGACCTCAGGAATTATACTTTTCAGGATTGAGACCAAAAATGTGTAATTCTTCCTTGACCCCACTGCACAGCTTATAGGATCTTAGTTCCCTTCCCAGGGATGGAACCATTGCCCTCGGCATTGAAAGAACAAACTCCTAACCACTGGAATGCCAGGGAATTCCCAGAAGTTTATAACTTTTAAAACTCCCAGATGGTTCTGTTGCAGCCAGTTTGATACTGGTTTGTAAGATTTCTTTTGTAATCAGTGTCCTAGAGAAAGATGGTCATCAAAGATTAGGGAGAAATGTAATTTTTAAACTGGTCTTTTAGTATGAAGCAGCAGCAAAAACAAGCACTTCTATAGCTTACTTTTTATGAATATTTATGTTTGAAAAAATAAAATACCCTCAAGGTCATCAATGATTAGGGAGAAATGTAATTTTTAAACTGGTCTTTTAGTATGAAGCAGCAGCAAAAACAAGCACTTCTATAGCTTACTTTTTATGAATATTCATGTTTGAAAAAATAAAATACCCTCAAGGCTATCAGAATGAAGTTCTGGAGAGGAAGACACCTTCTGTAAAACCCTGTAACCGCGCATCCCTAGACACACGTGCGTGGGTGCTCAGTGGCTTCAGTCGTGTCCAATTCTTTGCAGTCCCGTGGACTGTAGCCTGCCAGGCTCCTCTGTCCAAGGGATTCTCCAAGCAAGGATGCTGGAATGCCTTGTCATGCCCTCTTCCAACGGATCTTCCTGACCCAGCAACTGAACCCACAACTCCGGCATCTCCTGCATTGCAGGAAGATTCTTTACCGCTAAGCCACAGGGGAAGCCCCACACTAGACACAAAGATGGAAGCTTAGCTCAGCCTGATTCCTGGAGTTCACTCTCCACAGGTTTGTATCAAGCAGTCTCATCAGTCCAAAGTTAACATACAAATAATTTCCCTGATCCAGATTTAAGTAATAAATCAGACTCAGATTCTCTTTTGGGTTCACATATTCCTTCCTTTCTCTTTTATTTTCCAACTCCGTTGTCAAAAATGGCCTCAAAACTATGCTAGGAAGGAATTCTGGAAAAAGTTGACACATTAAACAGAAAGCATAAAATAAGTTTGGATGATGCTGGGTTGCAAATAAATGTATAACACATGGACACATAAAGTTGCTATCCACACCTCTAAAAAAAATAGGACAATGAGAACATATGTATGAGAACATCAAGTATGATGTTTGATGTAGTTTTTGTAGAGGTTCTTTATTAAGTTGAGGAAATTCCTTAGGTCCTAATTTGCTAGAAGTTTTTAAACAAGAATGAATGCTGAATTTTCTCAGATGCTTTTTCTGCATCTATTGAGGTTATTCTCATTTATTAATCAACTGCTACTTGTCAGCCCCTGTGACTACACCATTGATAACTTGCCACAATAAAATGTCAAAAAGTATATCACTCTCCCATTTTATATAATAAAACAAGAATCACAAGTGTCAAGAAAGTTCATGGCAGCGCTAATAATTTTGGATAGAAATCTCTCTGATAACAAAACCTGATTCCCTGTTTTCAGGGGCTTCCTGGTGGCTTAGTGGTAAAGAAATCACCTTCAGTGAAGAAGCTGCAGGTTGGATCCCTGAGTTGGGAAGATCCCCCAGAGGAGGAAATGGCAGCCCACCCCAGTATTTTTGCCAGGATAATCCCATGGACAGAGGAGCCTGGCAGGCTATAAGTTCATGATTCCACTTATACCGGATGTCTAAAGTAGTCAGACTCAGAGAGAGTAGAATAGTAGTGGTCACAAAGAGCTGGACACGAATAAAGCAACAAAGCACACACACACACAGTACACTCTGTAACTACTTTCTTCTTTATTTCTGCACATAGAACTAATAAAAAGTGACTAAATAATCACAGATTTGACCCTTTCACCAAAACATTGGAAAGAATATCCAAGCTGCGGTTCAGGAGCTGATCACCAGGTAATGCCTTGGCCATTCCTTTCAGATCCATTGTTAGGCACCTGAGGAGCAATGCACTGTAGCAAAGATGACAGATTTTTCTGGGTTTAGGTGAACCACCAGAGTCCCAAAACTTCACTCACAGGTCCTGATCACTCGCTTTCTCTAGTCCTTGAAACGGGCCTGTGATAAAGTAGTCAGGAGGATAGCTGTTCAAATTAACTAGGATAAATATTTCTCAAAAATTTAAAAACAAATGTGTCATATGATTCAGGAATTCCACTTTTAATTATGTCCAAAAATTGATATTTTGGTATATACCCAAAATACTGAGATATTTATATATCTATCTTTCTATCAAAAAGTGGAAGCAACCCAAATATCAACAAATGATGAATAGATAAAATGTGTTCTATACGTACCCTCAAATATTAACCTTAAAAACATTAAAAATATTCAGCTTTAAAAAGGAAAGAAATTCTAAAACATGTTACAACATAGATAAAACCTGAGTACATCGTGATAAATGAAATAAGACACAAAATGGCCTGTGTTGCATGATTCCACTTATACAGGATGCCTAAGGTAGTCAGACTCAGAGAGAGTAGAATAGTAGTGGTCAGGAGCTGGAGGAACAGGAGAGTGGGGAGTTACTTTTTAATGAGTACAAATTTTCAGTTTTTCAACATGAAGAGTTCTAGAGATGAATAATGTTGCTGTTTAATGTAAATGTATTTAATATCACTGTATTATATACTTAAAATTATTAATATGGTTAAAAAAAGTCTGTTAGGATGGTAAGATTTTATGAGTTAAACAAATTTAAGATTTTTTTTTTAGACTCTTTAACACTTTTTATTTTTTTGTTTTTTTGTTTTTTGTTTTTTGTTTAATGCGTATTCCATTTCACAACACTGCATTGGTTCTGCCATACCTTGACACGAATCAGCCACAGGTGCAGACGATCTCCCCATGTTAAAGCCCCCTCCCACCTCCCTTCCCTGCCCATCCCCCCTGTTCATCCCATACACCAGCCCCAAGCATCCTGTATCCTGAAGTGAACATAGACTGGTGCTTCATCTCCCATATGATTGTATACATGTTTCGTTGTCATTCTCCCAGATCTTCCCACCCTCTCCCTCTCCCTCTGAAGCCAAAAGTCCGTTCTATACCTCTGTGTCTCTTATATTGTCTCACTTTCGGGGTCATCATTACTGTCTTCTAAATTCCATATATATGTGTCAGTATACTGTATTGGTGTTTTTCTTTCTGGCTTACTTCACTCTGTATAATCGGCTCCAGTTTCATCCATCTCATTAGAACTGCGTCAAACTTATTCTTTTTGAGGGCTGAGTAATACTCCATTGTGTATATGTACCAAAGCTTTCTTATCCATTCATCTGCTGATGGACATCTGGGTTGTTTCCATGTCCTGGCAATTATAAACATTGCTGCAATGAACATTGGGGTACACGTGTCTCTTTCAATTCGAGTTTCCTCAGTGTGTATGCCCAGCAGTGGGATTGCTGGGTCGTAAGGCAGCTCTATTTGCAATTCTTTCAGGAATCTCCACACTGTTTTCCATAATGGCTGTACTAGTTTGCATTCCCACCAACAGTGTAAGAGGGTTCCCTTTTCTCCACATCCTCTCCAGCATTTATTGCTTGTAGATTTTTGGATCGCAGCCATTCTGACTGGTGTGAAGTGGTACCTCATTGTGGTCTTGATTTGCATTTCTCTGATAATGAGTGATGTTGAGCATCTTTTCATGTGTTTGTTAGCCATCCGTATGTCTTCTTTGGAGAAATGCCTGTTTAGATCTTTGGCCCATTTTTTGATTGGATCATTTGTTTTTCTGGAGTTGAGGTGCATAAGTTGCTTGTATATCTTTGAGATTAGTTGTTTGTCAGTTGCTTCATTTGCTATTGTTTTCTCCCATTCAGAAGGCTGTCTTTTCACCTTACTTATAGTTTCCTTTGTTGTGCAGAAGCTTTTGATTTTAATTAGGTCCCATTTGTTTATTTTTGCTTTTATTTCCAGTATACTGGGAGGTGGATCATAGAGGATCCTGCTGTGATATATGTCCGAAAGTGTTTTGCCTATGTTCTCCTCAAGGAGTTTTATAGTTTCTGGTCTTACGTTTAGATCTTTAATCCATTTTGAGTTTATTTTTGTGTGTGGTGTTAGAAAGTGGTCTAGTTCCATTCTTTTGCAAATGGTTGACCAGCTTTTCCAGCACCACCTGTTAAAGAGACTGTCTTTACTCCATTGTATGTTCTTGCCTCCTTTGTCGAAGATAAGGTGTCCATATGTGTGTGGGTTTATCTCATGGCTTTCTATCTTGTTCCATTGGTCTATATTTCTGTCTTTGTGCCAGTACCATACTGTCTTAATGACTGTGGCTTTGTAGTAGAGCCTGAAGTCAGGCAGGTTGATTCCTCCCGTACCATTCTTCTTTCTCAATATTGCCCTTGCTATTCGCGGTTTTTTGTATTTCCATACAAATCTTGAGATAATTTGTTCTAGTTCTGTGAAAAATACTGTTGGTAGCTTGATGGGGATTGCATTGAATCTGTAAATTGCTTTGGGTAGTATGCTCATTTTCACTATATTGACTCTTCCGATCCATGAACATGGAATATTTCTCCATCTATTAGTGTCCTCTTTGATTTCTTTCATCAGTGTTTTATAGTTTTCGATATATAGGTCCTTAGTTTCTTTAGGTAGGTGTACTCCGAGGTACTTTATTCTTTTCGTTGCAATGGTGAACGGAATTGTTTCCTTAATTTCTTTTTCTATTTTCTCATTATTAGTGTATAGGAATGCAAGGGATTTCTGAGTGTTTATTTTATATCCTGCCACTTTACTATATTCATTGATTAGCTCTAGTAGTTTTCTGGTCGAGTCTTTAGGATTTTCTATGTAGAGGATCATGTCATCTGCAAACAGTGAAAGTTTTACTTCTTCTTTTCCAATTTGGATTCCTTTTATTTCTTTTTCTGCTCTGATTGCTGTGGCCAAAACTTCCAGAACTATATTGAATAGTAGTGGTGAAAGTGGGCACCCTTGTCTTGTTCCTGACTTTAGGGGAAATGCTTTCAGTTTTTCACCATTGAGGATAATGTTTGCTGTGGGTTTGTCATATATAGCTTTTATTATGTTGAGGTACGTTCCTTCTATTCCTGCTTTCTGGAGAGTTTTTATCATAAATGGATGTTGGATTTTGTCAAAGGCCTTCTCTGCATCTATTGAGATAATCATATGACCTTTATTTTTCAATTTATTAATGTGGTGAATTACGTTGATTGATTTGCGGATATTGAAGAATCCTTGCATCCCTGGGATAAAGCCCACTTGGTCGTGGTGTATGATCTTTTTAATGTGTTGTTGGATTCTGATTGCTAGGATTTTGTTCAGAATTTTTGCATCTATGTTCATCAGTGATATCGGCCTATAGTTTTCTTTTTTTGTGGCATCCTTGTCAGGTTTTGGTATTAGGGTGATGGTGGCCTCATAGAATGAGTTTGGTAGTTTTCCTTCCTCTGCAATTTTCTGGAATAGTTTCAGTAAGATAGGTGTTAGCTCTTCTCGAAATTTTTGGTAGAATTCAGCTGTGAAGCCGTCTGGACCTGGGCTTTTGTTTGTTGGAAGATTTCTGATTACAGTTTCAATTTCCATGCTTGTGATGGGTCTGTTAAGATTTTCTATTTCTTCCTGGTTCAGTTTTGGAAAGTTGTACTTTTCTAAGAATTTGTCCATTTCTTCCAAGTTGTCCATTTTATTGGCATATAATTGCTGATAGTAGTCGCTTATGATTCTTTGTATTTCTGTGTTGTCTGTTGTGATCTCTCCATTTTCATTTCTAATTTTGTTGATTTGATTTTTTTCTCTTTGTTTCTTGATGAGTCTGGCTAATGGTTTGTCAATTTTATTTATCCTTTCAAAGAACCAGCTTTTTCCTTTGTTGATTTTTGCTATGGTCTCTTTTAAATTTAAGATTTTTTAAAGTTAATTTTTACTGGAGTATAGTAGATTTACGATGTCAGTTTCCACTGTACATCAAAGTGATTCAGTTGTACATATACAGCATATCCACTTTTCTTAGAATTATATTCCCATATAGGTCATTACAAAGTATTGAGTAGAGTTCCCTGTGCTCTACAGTAGGTTTCTTATTAGTTTTCTATTTATATTATATATATAGTAGTGTGTATATGACAATCCCAACCTCCTAATTTATCCCTCCCCTACTTTCCCCTTGGTAACCATAAATTTGTTTCCTATATCTGTGACTCTACGTCCATTTTGGAAATAGGCTCATTTGTACCATCTTTTAAGATTCCACGTATAAGTAATATATGATATTTGTCTTTGGCTTCAACCAGTATGACAGTCTCTAGGTCCATCCATGTTGCTGCAAATGACATTATTTCATTGTTTTTATGGCTGAGTAATGTTGCATTGTATATATGTACCACATCCTCTTTATCTATTATTTCCGTAGACATATAGGTTGCTTCCATGTCCTTGGTATTGTAAAAAGTGAACTAACTGCAGTGAACATTAGGGTACATGTATTTTTTCAAATTATGGTTTTCTCCAGATTTATGCCCAGGAGTGGAATTGCTGGGTCATATGGTAGCACTCTTTAGTTTTTAAGGAACTTCCATATTGTTCTCCATAGTGGCTATCCCAATTACATTTCCACCAACAGTGTAAGAGGGTTCCCTTTTCTTCTTTCCTCCACACCTTCTCCAGCATTTATTGCTTGTAGATTCTTTGATGATGGCTATTCTGATCAGTGTGAGTAAAAGTGAAAGTCACTCAGTCATGTCCAACTCTTTGTGACCCCATGGACTATACAGTCCATAGAAATCTCCAGGCCAGAACACTGGAGTGGATAGACTTTCCCTTCTCCAAGGGATCTTCTCAACCCAGGGATCAAACCCAGGTTTCCCACATTGCAGGCAGATTTTTAACCAGCTGAGCCACCAGGGAAGCCCAAGATTTTTTACCAACTGAGCTACCAGGAAAGCCCAAAGATCAGTATGAAGTGATATCTCATTGTAGTTTTGATTTACATTTGTCTAATAATTAGTGGCATTGAGCATCTTTTCTTTTTTTTAATTTAAATTTATGTATTTTAATTAGAGGCTAATTACTTTACAATATCATACTGGCTTTGCCATATATCAACATGGATCCACCACGTGTGTACACACATTCCCAATCCTGAACCCCCCTCCATCTCCCTCCCTATACCATCCCTCTAGGTCATCCCAGTGCACCAGCCCCAGGCATCTTGTATCCTGCATCGAACCTGGACCGGCGATTTGTTTCTTATATGATATTATACATGTTTCAATGCCATTCTCCCAAATCATCCCCCCGCTCCCTCTCCCACAGAGTCCAAAAGACTCTTCTAAACATCTGTGTCTCTTTTGCTATATTGCATACATTTCATGTGCCTTTTGGTCACCTGCACATGTTCTTTGGAGAAATTTCTATTGGATCGTGCCCTCATTTTTAATTTGAGTTGTTTGGGTGTTTTTTTGTTTTGTTGTTGTTGTTGTTGTTGTTGTTGTTTTTATGGAGCTGCATGAGCTGTTTGTATATTTTGGAGACTAATCCTTTGTCAATTCAGTTGCAAATATTTTCTCTCATTCTGTGTATTTTCTTTCTGTTTTCTTTATGATTTCCGTTGCTATGCAGAAGCTTTTAAGTTTAGTTAAGTTCTATTTGTTTATTTTTGTTTTTATTTTCATTACTCTAGGATGTAGACCAAGAAAAGATTCTTCTGTGATTTATGTCAGAGAGTGTTCTGCCTATGTTATCCTCTAAGAGTTTTATAGCATCCAGCATCCAGTCTTACATTTAGGCCTTTAATCCATTTTCAGTTTATTTCTGTGTATGCTGTTAGAGAGTGTTCTGATTTCACTCTTTTACATTTAGCTGTCCAGTTTTTTCAGCCTCACTTATTGTAAAGAAGATAAGACATTTCTTTTAAGATTTCTACTCTACACAATTGCTTTCCAAATGCAAATATAAGAGGCAGCTACTATACAAGACCACTTAGCAACCACCCATTACCATTCAACTTTTAAAACACTGAGAAAAATGGGAATCGAGGTAGAAGGAAGAAATTGGAGAGAAGGAATACTTGGGATTGTGTAACAGTGATTGAAAGAGAGGGCCTAGAGGGGCGCAAAATCAACCACGTGATGGCAAAAATGCTTTTGAAGAAGTGTGCAGTGAAAGGTAAGACCAGAGACACACCTTCGCAAAATGTCCTTCTAAGAGCCACTAATTATTGATCTTTTTGTGGATGGGACTGAAGAGAGGCAGGAAAACTTACATTATGGAAATTGAGCCATTCAGTGATAGAGGTGTTAATAAGCAATGAGTATTAGCACAAAGTAGGCACCTTAGAATGTAAATAAGGGTACTATTAACTCAGCCAACAAAACTAAAATGAATAAATTTATTAAATGGTGTAAAACAACATGATAGTCAAAAGAAGGAAAATCACACACAGATTTCATGACAAAACAACGCCTGTAATATTATGTATAGTCAATTAATATTTAATGAATTGCTAAGAAAATTAAATAAATAGTCTTGTTTAGGCTTCAGAGACAAAGCAGAACAGGCCTCTGACCTTGCTTCTAACCTGTCTGGACACTGCCCTGACTGTGAGTTGACTGTGAGTAACTGCCTGCTGTGAGTGCAAGACTTCCAGCACCACGGATATGATGGGGAAGGAATCTTGAAATTGTTGAGCTCCTAGAGGGATCCCCCAGCCTTAGCAACACTCCAGGTTTTACATGACAAAACGAACAGCGTTAACATGAAGCCAGAGCTGCAATTTGGTCACAGATTGAGGATGATATCAGTTTGCAACTTCCCTGGGATTGTAAATAGGAGCCCTGAACTGCAATCTTTGAAGTCTCACCCATGGAGAGGACTCTTTTCATAATCGGGTCTCCAGATACGTTGTGACTTCAGACTTCCCAGTGCTGAAAACTCTCAAGTCCGGATGATGACCACCATCCAAGTCTGGATGTCAGTCAAAACCCAATTTGGTGATGTATAGTCTGCTCTTTCTGTTTCTATTTTCTTTTAATGTTAGTGTGTTTAATGCTAATATATTGAAAGTAAGCTAGATAATTCTCCAATAAACATTTATATTATTTATTTGTATATAACAAGTGGCTTATTTTGTTAACAAATCCTTGAACCTGAGACAAAAGTGAAAACTTTTGGTAAACATGAATAAATTAAATTGAAAATCCAACAATTCATACATATTTTTACTGATTTGTAATTCCAACATTTCTGAATTTCCTTAGTTGATTCTTCTAGCTCAATGGTCCCTACAGCAGGTGGAGCAGGGCCCTGGGTTTTGGTGCAGGCCACTCCTACACACATCTCATTGTGGCTCACTCAGTGCACAGAAATACACTGCAGAGTCCTCCAGCTGTGAAGCTGAGATGACAAGTGTGATAGATTTGCTTGCTGTCTGGAAATTCAGTGAGTAGCGACCTTCTGTGGCATTTTGCTGGTTATAAGAATCCTGACGAATAAGGAGAATCATCCCCCCACTGCTGGTCTGCTTGTACCAGAGTAAACTATAACCTGGATCACTGGTGTCATACTTGCAGTCCAGGGTCACGGCTTCCTTCTCCTGCCCTAATACTTGTGGTTGGTCTTGGGTTACCTTCTGGGCAATAATGGATCCTAAAGAAAAAAAATAGAATCAGAACTTTAGGGATAAGTGGTATGGAATAAAGAAATCCTAGATAAATCCTATTTTAATCCTAAAATAAAGAAATTTTAGATCCTTCTACCCCTTCTTCCCAGGGTTCCCATAAGACTGCCTGTTCCGCCAGTCCTTAGGTCACAGAGGAGGCACAGTTCCACCAGGACCACCCTTACCTAAACACAGTGAAGCCACGACCACCTTCAGAAGGCTGGAGAAGCTGTTTCAGCTCTTCCACTAGATGGAAAATATCTTCTTCTTCAATGTTAAGGCTTTGCAAGGTGAGGTGAGCCTGACAGGTTGAGGGAAGGATTGCTGGGTATGTGCTGCTGCTGCCCCACAACAGGAAACAGGGGTTTCCTGGAGTAGCAAGCTGATGTGGCTCATGTCAACTTCTCTATGGACCAGGTGAGTGTCTCACTCATCCCAAACTTTCTTTTACATTAACCAGCTCTTCAGTTCAGTTCAGTTCAATTCAGTTCAGTCACTCAGTCGTGTCCGACTCTTTGCGACCCCATAAACCTCAGCACGCCAGGCCTCCCTGTCCATCGCCAACTCCTGGAGTCCACCCAAACCCATTTTCAGTTGATACCAATTACATCTGAAAGTAAACACAAGTCAAATTTGATATTGAAAGGAAGAGTGATAATTTGACTAATTACTGTGTTCAGCTGTTGCATCAATGATGGAACTTGTTTTAAGATACTGCATGTAATGGATTATAGAAACAATTGCCCTGTGAAAAGAAGAAAAATCTGTTTGTGCTAGTTACCGCAGCTTTCTCAACCTGCACATCAATATAGCGATCACTGTAATTCTTCACCACAGCATATGTTCAGTTACCTAACTTGGGACCTAATAGTAGAAGAAAAGATAACCTCCCTTTGCAGAAGGCTAGAATGAATCTCGCGGACATGGAGTCCTGTCACCGTGGCCCCTTTCTCTTCTCTATTTGTTCTGACAGCCCAAGTCTATTCAGAGAGGGCAAACAGATGCTAGATTTTGGTCATCAGGTTATCAAACCTTTGAATTTATATTGTTCCCATTAATCCAGTTGGAACCCTCTCAGTCAGGTCTGACTCTTTGCAACCCCAGACCTGCCAGGCTCCTCTGTCCATGGCATTCTCCAGGCAAGAATACTGCAGTGGGTAGCCATTCCCTTCTCCAGTGGATCTTTCCAACCCCAGGATTGAACCCAGGTCTCCTTCATTGTAGGCAGATTCTTGACCACCTGAGCCCCCAGGGAAGCCCATAAGAGCCACAAAAAGCCTCTATATTCTGTGCACCTAGTTCTAAGGGAATATACCACAAGAGACCTCCATAAGACAGTGGATCATTAGACCACTACTGATTATAATATTTGTATAAGAAGGTAAAAGGAAAGCCATGCCTAAGGATATTACTAGACAACATGGTGTCAACTACAAACTGGCCCTTGCCAAGAGTATTTGCCAGCCACTGAACAACAGCAAGGGCATCTGTCTTCTGCCTCTACAGAGACTGAACCCTGTGCTGCTGCAGCTGCTGACCTTCAACACCCGCTGAGGGGAGTGCAGGGTGGAGAGTGAGGCACTCTGTGCTCCAGGGAAACTGGTGAAACAGGTCTTTACATAGTTAGATATTTTCAGGAATCAATTTCATGATCCCAATCCTTGCATCTCTTCATATCTAGAAAAGCACTAAATCCCTTCATGGTGACATCAGCTCCTTGTGACTAGCAGAAAATCTTTTGTAAAGTAAGCACTTGATTTCATTGAATTCCTCCTTCACCAAAATCTTATATGTTGACTTTCCCCACTACGTCTTTAGCGCAGCCTCTCAGAGCTCTCTGAGATTCAGTCTCTCAGCTGCAGTCCTCATTTTGCCCCACATAAAACTTACTTCACAACTCTCACATTGTGCATCTTTTTAGTCCACAATTGCAAACAGCAAAGAGCTGTTACCTACCATGGCCTACCTTAAAGTTGAACAGAACTTATCTTCTTATCTCAAAGTAATCAGAGCCTCAGCTAAACGGGTTGAATTTTTTTCAGGTCCTTCCCTGGAATTTCCATTAAATCTGACAGTGGCACATATAGCACAAATTGTTCTCCAACTTTGTAACCCTTCTCAGTGAAAGGTTCTCCTGATAGTACCTCTGCTTTCATGTCCAGGACAGACTTTTTTAACACTCTCATACCAAATGTGAATTAATGTGTTTTAAAATAATTTTATCTTAAATATTGAAAAGAAACAATACCAGGCTGTCTATGCAATAACTGTTCTAAACTCTTTTAAACCAATCATCAGCAAAAATGAAATTAATGAAGTAGCTGAACTTGTGGATCTATCTTGGATACATTAAATTGCAAAAAATATACATACAGTGGTGGTAGTTATAGGTTTTTAACACAGTTCACATATCATGTATGCCTGTTAAAGTAAAAGTTGCTCATCATGTCTGACTCTTTGTGACTCCATGGACTATACAGCCCATGGAATTCTCCAGGCCACAACAGGCCATAATACTGGAGTGGGTAGCCTTTCCCTTCTCCAGGGGATCTTCTCAACCCAGGGATTGGACCCAGCTCTCCCACATTGCAGGCAGGTTCTTTACCAGCTGAGCAGCCTGCCCCTTCTCCAGCAGATCTTCCCAACCCAGGAATTGAACCAGGGTCTCCTGCGTGGCAGGAGTCACCCTTTCTTATTTCTTTAACAAATATCTATTGATAATCAACTATGTGAATGGCGAATACTCAATTCAACATATAATAGTGAATGAAAAACAGTATAAGCCTATTGTAACAATAATTTATTAAAAAGGTAAGCCGAATATTCACAATACTATGTGACTGCAGAATTATCAATATCATATTTATTGAATATCACACATTTCCCTATAATTGGCATGCAATATATAACCAGAAAAATAATAAATGCTGTTTTCAAAACACAGTATTTTTTTAAAATCCATTCCTAATAAAGATTGTGAATCGCTCCCAAGAGGTTATTTATAGAAAAGGAGTCTGAGTGGCAAATGTAAAGGCAGTCTTACAATTTCGAAACAAAACAATGCTAACTCCTTTCAAGAAGTCAGCAAGCAGCAAGTATCCAGAAAATGTTCATACTTTTTGGGTCATCTTGAACCTAATCTTATTCTGTGCTAATCTAACACATCAGTTTCCACTTGCAGATGAACAATATGACAAATGCTACTTTGAAGATTGCACCAAAGGAAGGCGGTGCCCCAGTCACAAGTATGAATACAGGAAGTGGGTGCCTGGGAAGCACTGTGTCCTTGCTGCACAGAAGTAGACAGCTGAGTCTCCAGGCTGGATGGTTGCGATGTGCAGGGAGAGATGTTTGGTGGTCTTGTTCAATAAAACAGTCAGTCTCTGGTCTTTTTTTTCACCCATATTTGAACGAATGTCTACAAGGAGCTGGAGACCTTTCCCAGGTTCTTGTTTATACCAAGGGAAGTAGTTTGAAGCTGTATCTGTATAAGTGCAGGTGATAACAGAGCTATTTCCCTCCTGGACACTCAGGGCAGAAGGACTCTGCTCCACCTTGTTCCCAAGGCTGACACCTATGGAGAAAGTAAAAGTCAGAGAAAGGAGAAGGGTTGTCAGATTATTGAGTTCCACAATTTACTTTCCCCTTTCTACAACAACTAGAAGAAACCTGAATAAAGTCAGTCTCGGTGTCTAACAAATATCTGCTAATACACTGTTTCCCTTAAACCCTCAACTCACGGTCCAGCTGTAGCCATAAGAAGGTGATTAAAGCTCCAGTGGGTGTCTTCACTGTTTTTCCCATTTAGGATCAGCTGTGGACCTGCAGTCTCCAACTAGGAGACCTGCTTCTGTTACCAAGTGATCCCTTCTTTTCTCTAGTGATTTCTTTTATTGTCTACCCAGCCAATAAGAAAAGGCTCTGCTTCTGCCCTAAGTCTATGCATTCAGAACCCACTCACATGAACCCTCCATGTGTTCTGATCAGCAGAGGTGCGCCACCATCTGGTGGTCACATCTCTAACTACTGAACATTGGTTAAATGCCTTTCTCATACCTGTGCCTATGAGGGACTCTGATGCATAAAAACAGCAAACCATATGTTCCCACTCCTGAACCCCCCTCCCACCTCTCTCCGCATCCCTCTGGGTTATCCCAGTGCACCAGCCCCAAGCATCCTGTATCCTGCATCGAACCTAGACTGGCGATTCGTTTCTTATATGATATTATACATGTTTCAATGCCGTTCTCCCAAATCATCCCGCCCTCTCCCTCTCCCACAGAGTCCAAAATCTGTTCTATACATCTGTGTCTCTTTTGCTGTCTCGCGCTGTCTCGCATACCGTGGCAGATTCATGTTGATGTATGGCAAAACCAATACAGTATTGTAAATTAAAAATATAAATATAAATAATAAAGCAAATGGCAAGATAACCTATAAAAAAAAAAGCAAAGATCAAACAAATAATGTCTCAGATTGAAGTAATCTAACGCACAGTAAGAATGTAGAGATAATTTGACTGTTTATAAGCTGAAAAGAGGTAGATGCTGTTGCTCTTTATTCAGTGATGGGCTTGATACATAGTTTTTAAATTATAAAAGCACCATGATTTTATATATATATATATATATATAACTATCAAGTTCAGCCAATATACCATATTCATTTGCCTGTTATGGAGGAACACTCTCTAAAAGGAACTTGTAAGCCAAAGATCAGAGTAACAGAGAGATCATTTGACATTTCAAACTGCCTGTTATCTCAGACTATCTTCTCTAAGCTGGTTTTTAATGGGCACTTGCTTTCTCAGAGAACTGACAGTAGAAACAGTTGAAATATATCCTAAAATGCAACTACTAAACAGCAGAGATCCAAGTGTTGCCACTTGCATTAGACAGCTTTTCTTTGCTCAACAAGAAGGGTCTGGAAGAAGGAGATAGGAAAAGAACATTAATGGGGAGGTAAGGATATCCAGTTTATCCTCTACTTTCTACTGCTAGCTCATTTGATCTATTTTTTAATTATATAATTTTTCATTCTGTCATCTTGGATCTAATTCCTGTTTTGTAAAATGAGGTTGAACTAAACCCTGTCTAAGGGCTCATCCAGCTCTAAATTATTTTATACTACTTAGCAGAACAAATCTTTATTGAGGCCTTCTTATATACAATGTAAAGTGATGAGAGAGAGTGGGGAGAAACTCCTTGCACTCTGGAATTCCCAACACTATTTTTGCATCCCATGCAGTTTTTGGGGGCTGCAGTTACCACTAATTAACTCTAGGGCCTTCCTTGGAATGAATCCCTATTTGTGATTTCATTTCTCCTATAAGATCAAGGAGAATATAAATCCATAGTAAAATAGCATAAAGTGGGACGTGGCTCACTGAATGTAAGCATCATCACAGACAGTGAAGTCAGAGGGGCTTTGTGACTGAACTGGCAAAAAGATGTTCTTTTGGTGACACATTCTATGAGTCTTATTTCATCTTGTAGGATTAAAAGAAAAAACATTAGCATGACTGGAGGACCTGGAGGAAGTAGATGAGTTGCCTACAGGTGAAGCAAGAGGCTCTTTCTAAAGCAGCCAAATTGCTTTCTGGCTTCTGCCTTTCTCCTTGCAAGTGTAGGTGGGGATCACCTATATCATTTTTAGAACCAGTGCAAAATGAAAATTTGGAATCTTCTTTACAAGAAGTAGGGAAAAGTTTCATTAGGCAATGTTTCTAATGGGCTTCCCTGGTGGCTCAAATGGTAAAGAATTTGCTTGCAATCTGGGAGACCTGAGTTCGATCCCTGGGTCCCATCCCTGGGTAGGAAAGATCCCTTGGAGTAGGAAATGGCAACCCACTCCTGTATTCTTGCCTGGAGAATTCCATGGAAAGGCTACAGTCCATGGGGTCACATAGAGTAGGACAGGATGGAGTCATTTTTACTTTCAATGTTTCTAGTGGCACCATTTTTCTAAAAGGCTTTAACTCTTCATACAGATTAGTTTCATGTGTTGGAATCTAATTTGTTGAGGTTTTATCGATCATTTTAGGTTCACAGAAAAATTAAAGAGAAGATGCAGAGGTTTCCAATATACCTCCCACTCCCACATCTGCATAACCTCTCTTCTTATCAACTTCCACATGAGACTGGTCTTATTTCTCACAACTGATGAGCCCATATTAACACATTATAATCGCCCAAAGTCTATGCTTTACCAGGACTCACTCTTGGTGTTGTACATTCTGTGGGTTTACACAAAGGTGTAGTGGCATGTGTTCATCATTATAGTATCACAGGGAGTAGTTTCACTCCTAAAAATCCTCTGTGCTCTGCCCACTCATCCTCCCACTCCCCCCAATCCTTGCAGTCACTGGTTGTCACTCCCTTTGTAATTGTGCCTTTCCCAGGATGTCATATAGTTGGAATCCTATTGTAGGCAGCCTTTTAGATTGACTTCTTTCACTTAGCATCATGCATTTAAGTTTCAGTATCACAGGGAGTAGTTTCACTCCTAAAAATCCTCTGTGCTCTGCCCACTCATCCTCCCACTCCCCCCAATCCTTGCAGTCACTGGTTGTCACTCCCTTTGTAATTGTGCCTTTCCCAGGATGTCATATAGTTGGAATCCTATTGTAGGCAGCCTTTTAGATTGACTTCTTTCACTTAGCATCATGCATTTAAGTTTCCTCTGTATTTTTATGGCTTGACAGCCCACTTCTTTTTAACACTGAGTAATAGTCCATTGTTTGGATGTACCACAATTTACTTCTCCATCCTCTTGTTGAGGGACATCTTGGTTAGTCCCAGATTTGGTAGTTATGAATGAAGTGCTCTGAACTCCCATGCTTTCTCTTAGCTTGTGGCACCTGCTATCAGTGTGTGGTGCTCCTTGGCTTTCAGACACATCACTCCAGTCTCAGCCTTGTCTTCACATAAAAAATTATTTTTCTCATATTTGTTATTACCAGGACTCAAAAATCTGAATACAAACTTTAAAAACACTACACACATTTAATTCCCTTTTCACTCTGAAGGAACACACATGTGCAGTTAACCAAAAAATTGAGTCATCTCTTTCTATTTGTTGATCACCGTATGTTTTTCCAAGCATTTTCCATCAGAGAAATTTATATGTAGCTTACATTTTATCTGTCAGGTGCACTAGATTGTTTTAACTGGACATTGAATATTAGCGTCTACATCAGTAATGACAATGGCTCCATATTAGAGCTTTGTATCCATGAGAGATTTCTGGGAAGAAGAAGGGGGGGAAAAAAAAGTGAAATTACAGTCCTAAAGGATCTGATCTTCAGAGGAAAAAGTGATGAATTATGAATCTGGAAGCCCACAGAGGTAACAGGGGACTTGGACGGTGTGGTACTGTGCAGGGCTGGGGCTGAGGCAGCTGCAGTTTGGGTACAGGCTGCAGGCCGCCTGGGAGCACCGTGCCTCCACCGCACAGAGGTAGGTGGCTGCGTCTCCCAGCTGGGAGGCTGCGATGTGCAGGGCACTGCACCGCTCCTTAGAATTCACTGTGGAACTCAGCCTTTCATTCTGCTTCGTCCCTGAAGCTATGAAAAATAGCCTGGTGAGGCTGCCTCCGGGATTCTGCTGGAACCACTGCACACTGCTCACTGTGTCAGAAGAATTGCACCGCAGAGTAGAGCTGGCTCCCTCCTGGAGGCTCAGGACTGAAGGACTCTGCTCCACCTTCACTCCCCTCACCCCTGCTTGGAAAGAGAGAGAAGCAAACATGAATGATGTCACTGGGGAGTCATGGATGGGGTTTCCAGACCAGGAAACTATCTCAGGAAACACCTGAGCCATCAAGGAGCCCCAGATCAGCTTTCCTCCCCTCCCCACCACTGACAGCTGTGGACACTCCCCAGTTCCCTGTCTGGGATGATCCCAACTCACAGCAAATCTGGACCCACAGAAACCCCAGCAGAGCTCCCCATTTTCTCATCATGATCCCTTGCCCAGTTACTGAGGTGCCTTCGCCCCCACTCTGAAGAATATAGAGTTTTGGGGCCAGAGAAATTTTGTTCTTACTGTCACGATGTTCTGCCAGAATCACTCAGTACCAATCATATCTGAGGTGAGTCAACTCACTTAACAAGAAACTCCACCCACAGTGGCCTAGTGAGACTGAAGTAAGGTCAGCAATTTCTCCAAGTTGAGGTTTGGGGAGACAGTGCAGAGAGGAAAAAGCAATAGTTCCATTATGTGAAGTCGTGAAGAATTTTTTTTTCTTAAAAGACTATATGTAAGTGAAGATTGTGGGATAGTGTGTGAGAAAAGGTAAATGATATTTCTAGAAGAATTGGGTCATGATGGATTACGTAGAACCTTGAGGAATTATAGAGAAGGATGACCCATTTATCAAATTGCATAGTTTGGCAGAGATTTTGATAATTCGGTTATATGAAAATGCTGATCAAGGAAAACTGTCTGACACACGCATTGTTTATTGCAGAAGTAAATACAACTTCTTGAAATCATTTAGAAACCAAGAAATATAGTCAGCCTCTGCACAGAAATGATGTCAATAAGAATCTGGTTGTTGAAAAACAGGACATGCGTATAATGTTCCCTCTGCCTTAATTTCCACCTCTCCCTCCCTACTGTCCAACTCTTGGACGCCCTGTTGACCCACAGCTAATTCTGATCTGGCCACACTTTTTTCCTCAAATTCAATATTGTCTTTCTCCTTTCCTTCTATTTTTGTTCCTTATTTTTTCCTCTTTTTATTCTTGTTCTTTCTACTCTTGAGAAATATATGAAAACGTAGGAGGTCTGGGGTATTGGAATAATGTCTGGGTCAGAGGAATTCTTGGGGAATTCAGTCATAAAAATTTTTTTAATAAATAAAGGTAATGCAGATGTTTTCTGTTGAGCTTCCATGCTTTCAGATCTCAGTAGTATCCCTATTTCTCTACCTCTGAAAATTCATCCTCACCATGGATTTACAGAGGTAAGAGCTACAGCTTTCCAAACCTTATATAGAACAACAAAGATCTGAGATGAACTTCACACAAACACTGTTCCCCTCTCCCCACCTTTGCTGTCTATAATTTGACTGTTCCCCATGCTCTTTGGGCTCCTCTCTTAACTGTTTCATCTTTGGAATCATCAGAAAAGGTCTTCGTGTCTTGTAAAGCCTACAGTGCCCCCTAGTGGACTGAAACCCTCAACAAAGACCCCTTCAGACCAACAACTGCAGCATCACAAATCCCCAGTCCCGTTCACTGCATGCTTCCTGATGAAGAAAGTAGTCAGAAAAAACAGTCACCGCCTAGATTGAATGGAAACTAAAAGTAAACTCTTACTCTTAACATGTCATTTCATGGAAATTTATGTCTTAAAAATTTTGATGAATTTCATCTTGTGCTTTTTTTTTCATTTCTTTAGTTCAAAATAAATTCTTATTTATAGAAGTTGTGCTGTAAATATGGTAATTTACTAAAAAGAACAAAATTTTGCCATTTGCAGTAACTGGGATGGACTTGGAGGGCATTATGGTAAGTAAAATATGTCCAAGAAAGACAAATACTGTATAATATCATTTGCGTATTGAATCTAACACACACAATAAACTAGTGAATATAACAATAAAAGCAGACTCACAGAGAACAAACTGGTGGTGATTAGTGGGGGCAGGGCCAGTAGAGGGGTGTGGGTGTGGGAGATGCAAGCAACTGGGTATAAGGTCAGCTTAAGGATGTACTGTTACAACACGGGGAATATAGCCAATATTTTGTAATAACTGTAAATGGAAACTAACCTTTAAAGCTGTTACATAGCCATTGTTTGGCTACAGTCTACAGGGTCACAGAGAACCAGACAGGACTGAAGCGCCTGAGCTCACACACCCGCAAGTGAGAGCAGCCAGTCTGAGAAAGCGGCACCACCTGATTCCACCTGGATGCCATTCTGGACGAAGCACAACTATGCAGACAGTAGCAAGATCAGTGTCTGCAGAGGTTACAGGGAAGGAGGGAAAAAAATTTTACAGAACACTTTTAAGAAAAGAAAGCCTAAGCAATGAGTAAAAGTCAAAAAGTTTAATAGTAAAGTTTAACAAACTTGGGTAGCTCAGCTGGTAAAGAATCCACCTGCAATGCAGGAGACCCCAGTGTGATTCCTTGGTCGGGAAGTTCCCCTCAAGAAGGGACAGACTACCTGCTCCAGTATTATTGGTCTTCCCTGGTGGCTCATACAGTAAAGAATCTACCTGACCTGAGTTCGATTCCTGGGTTGGGAAGGTCCCTTGGAGAAGGAAATGGCAGCCCCCTCCAGGATTCTTGCCTGGAGAATCCTAGGGACAGCGGAGCCTGGTGGGCTGCCATCTATGGGGTTGCACAGAGTCGGACATGACTGAACCGACTTAGCAGCAGCATTCTTATGCTTTAACCATTTGTATGTTTTCTGTATGAACCAGAGACTAACAGCAAAACAACCACAGGCTCTGCTGGAACCACATGGATCCGAGCCCCGTCGCTGCTCAGGGTTTGTACTCAGCTCCCCTGCAGTTTCCGTCACTGTGTCACTCAGAGCACAGTGGCACACAGCCGAGTCTGACTCTTGGACTGAGGCTTTCTCCAAGTGGAAGGAGGTGGTCTTTGCATTGTGTGTGGCTTCAAAGCCTTTGTTGGTTCCCTTGTCGCTGGCCTTCGTGGCTTTCAGGAGGAGCTGTGGCCCTTCTCCAGGATACTGGACATACCAGAAAAGAGTGGGGTACCCGGTGGCTGAATAAGCACAGTTCACAGTCAAGGTAGCCCCTTCCAGAAGGGTCACTTGGCCGTTCATCTGCTCACTAAGTCTCCACGGGTTTGTCCTAGGGGAAAATAAGAGAGTTCTCTGTGATCTTGGGCATAAAACTCTGGGATAAAATTACGCTTAAAGGTTTTGTTGACATAACAGAAGAAAAGATCCAAATGTTTAGAGGTGTTTTTCTTACCCAGCAGGAAGAGTATCACAGTCACTAAGCCTGGAGAAGGGCTCATCTCTAGAGTGTCTCCTGAATAACGTTCTTGACTCTTACATGAAGAAATGTTGACGTCACAGTGAGGGTTAGTTTCAGTGAGGTTGAGGTGCACGGGAAGTGTGTCTGTTAGGAAACTGCACCCTCTGGAGGACAGGGACAGAAATGCGATGCATGCATAGTGGAAAGAAAGTGAAGTCGCTCAGTCGGGTCTGACTCTGAGACCCCATGGACTATAGCCTGCCAGGCTCTTCCATCCATGGGATTTTCCAGGCAAGAACACTGGAGTGTGTTGCCATTTCCTTCTCTAGAGGATCTTCCCGACCCAGGGATCGAACTTGGGTCACCCACACTGCAGGCAGACTCTTTACCAACTGAACCACCAGAGAAGCCCAGTATCCTGGTCTCCTCCCTAAATTAGAAAATGTTATCCTTGACTTTATCCATGACGCACATATCAGTCTTCAGGTGGAGCTTGGAAGTCTGATCAACAGCTGTCAACACTTCTCAGGTCTGTTTTGTTCCTAGGATACTACCTGACATGGAAGTTCTTTAACAAAGCATTCCAGGTATTTTTGTAGCTGAGAAGATATCGATTTTCTTAAGAACTTTAATATAGTGTTTTATATTCTCATGTATCCATTGTGGGCCAACCTATAATCCAATGACTGTCAGAAGAGTTTGTGGCTGATTACAGAGGAAGTAATAAGAAGCTAGGTCATTATTGAGTGAATCTCTGTTTTTCAGCATTTTCCCCCAAGTTATAGAAGAGTGACTGACAATTACTTGTTGTTTAGTCGCTGAATCAGTCATGTCTGATTCTTTTGCAACCCTAAGGACTGTAGCCCACTAGGCCCCTTTGTCTGTGGGATTTCCCATTCAAGAATACTGGAGTTATCATTTTCTTCCCCAGGGGATCTTCCCAACCCAGGGATCGAACCTGAGTCTCCTGCATTGACAGGCAGATTCTTTACCACTGAGTAGCCAGGGAAGCCTTGACTGATATTTATTACATGCTCACTAAATCAGTGAGCTCCCTCAACCTGCATCCCGCCTCCTCAGGTGCCAGCTCCTGCCCGCCCCTGCCCAAGCCCAGAAGGAGGTGGCACAGCCCAGCACGGGAGGGAGGCCAGCTGGGCATCACGACTTTATTACAGGAGAAGGCAATAGCAACGTACTCCAGTACTCTTGCCTGGGAAATCCCATGGACGGAGGAGCTTGGTAGGTACACTCCATGGGGTCACACAGAGTCGGACACGAGTAAAGTGACTTAGCAGTAGCAGCACTAAATATTTGCTATATCAAAAAAAAAAAAAGAGTAATGAATAAAAGGTCTTTGATTGTAGAATCACTGCAGCTTAAAATACTTTCTCAGTCCTAAAATAATATCATTTTTAAGAAATGTTATCTTTCTAATAAAATTTTTTAAGGGAAAGAGTCACACTGTCTTATCAATAGTCAAATAATCCTGAATTTCAGAATCACTAAAATGTGAAAACAAAAGAAATATTATAATTGAAATTATCAAATCCTTGTAGAATTATCTAAGATCAATATCTTATTCTTCTTCTTCCTTGACTCTAAGATAAGAGGGTTGGCCTATGTAAATCAGACAAGCACTAATCCTATTATATATTCTTAGTTGACATCTAGCCTCAAAGATACTTTCTATTCCATCTACCACATTTTGTTGCCAAACTTTAACCAAATAATTTCCCCCCAGTGTTTGAAACCCTGAAGGTGTAGATTTGTGTCAAAAGCTCAGAGCATGAGTTAGGATGCTCTTCTTTCCCAGCTTTTCAAATTGTTGAAGACCTCTCAGCCAGTATTCACATGACAGCTGAAAGTAGAATTAGTGAGTGAATGACTTAAAATTACACGTTCTGGGCCCACCAATAACTTCATGAATCACATTTTTCAGAGTTGAGACCCATGAATCTGTAATTTTTTAGAGCTCCCCAAGAAGCTGGGTTGCAGCCAGTCCGATGTTGGTTTACAAGTTTTCACTTGGGACAGATGTCCTAGATCAAGGTAGCAGTCAAAGATCAGGGAGCAGCAGGATGTTCCCGGGATTACAAGCATACCCAAAACTTCTCTTTTTGAGAAACAGCAGCAAAACAAGCACTTCTTTAGCTCTCTTCTTATGACCATTCATTTTATAAAACAAAACCTCTGAGGAGTATCAGGGGGAAGTTCTAAGAGGCAGTCATCTTCTGTAAAGCCCTGTAACCAGAGATCCCTAAACACACAGATAGAAGCTTAGCCCATTCTGTTTCTGGGAGTTCACTCTTCTCAGATTCACATCAAGGAATTTCGTGAGTACAGAGTCAGCACATCTATCATTTCCCAAATCCAGATTTAAATTTAAAAAACCAGGCTTGATACTGCTTAGATTCACATATCCTTTCCTTTCTTCTCTACCTTCCAAATCACATAGTGAGAAACTACCTCAAAAATATGCCAGGAAGAAATTCTGGAAAATCAATTACAAACTTTCTGTTCTGGTAGGCGGGTTTCCCTGGTGGCTCAGATGGTAAAGAATCCACTGGCAATTCTGGTATATAGAAAGAATACAAGCTAGGTTGTCATGATGTAGGACTGAAAATAAATGTATAGCACATGGATGCAGATAGTTGTTACCTCTACTTTAAAAAAACATAGTTTAAGGCCAATGAGTACATAGAGGAGAAATATTTTTGCATTTCAGGGTCATAAAAGAAGACTTCTACAACACTGAAGAAAAATATTTGCTATATTTGAATTTTAATGGCTTTATTAATACATAGTTCTCTTTAAAATAAATTGCACCTCCTTAACTTAATAAGACTGACACATGTATATACTTGTGAAACCATCACCACAATCAAGATAATGAAAAATACATCACCCAAAAGTTTCCTCTTGTCTCATTTTGGTCTTCTCATCCCTCTCTTCACTTTCTACTCCCATTTTCAAGCAACATTTCTCTCATAAAATAGTTTGCATATTCAGTAATTTCAAATAAATGGTATGATATGTGTCTTTGATAGCTTCTTTTATTCAGCATAATTATTTTGAGATTCTTCCATGGTTATTATAATCATGTTTCATTCCTTTGTATTGCTAAGAAGTATTCTATTATATGGATATGATTTACCTATAGATATGTTTATCTGTTCATCTATTGATGGACATTTAGGTTAGTCCTAGTTTGCGGCTGTTACAAATAAAACTGATATGAACGTGTGTGAATAAGATTTTTTATAGTCATACTCTCATTTCTCTTGGGTCAATATCTGGGAGAGGAATGACTGGAGCCTATGTTAGGGATATATTTGACTTTGTTTAACTTTCGTTTTTTTCTAGTAACGTTTTTGCAAATCCCCTTGGGTTTGACGCTCAGATAACTACGCTGTCTATGACTAAAGGTAGATTCACTTCTTTTCCAAACTGTGTGACTTTTGTTTCTTTCTCTTGCCTTATTGCACTGGCTAGGACCCTTAGTACAATATTCAGCACAAGTGGTGAGAGTCAGAATCTTCCCTTATTCCTGAAACTTGAAGGAAAGCATTCAGCCTTTCACCATCCAGTGTATTTGATGTGGATTTTTTTGTACAGGACCTTTATTAAGTTAATGAATTCCCTTAAGTCCTAGTTTGCTGGGAGTTTTTTATCAAGAATAGATACTGAGTTTTGTCCAGTGGTTTTTCTGAACCTATAGAGGTTACTGTCATTAATCAATCATCTGCGACTTGTTAATCTCTGTGGATACATTATTGATAAATTGTCACAACAAAATATTAAAGAAGACATCACTCTGTCATCTTACAAATAGTAACACAAATAGTGTGTTACTATTACACAATAGTAATACAAATAGTAAAGCTATCTACAACCTTAATCTTAGAGTTAATAGTTTTGAACGCAGACCTGTCTAATAGCAAAAATCTGTTCCCTTTTTTCCCCTATAGATTCTTTTCAGAGAAATTTTGAGAGAGAGAGGGCAGAAAAATTACTTCTAGAATCTTTGAAATATTTTAAGACAGTCTTTTAATAGGTTCTTTACTTATGCATATTGAACTAATTAAATAATTATAGATTTGGCCCTTTTGCCGAAAGAGGAAAGAAACAAAGAATACTCATGACCTTGTTTACAAAACAAAAACAGACTCACAGACTCATAAAGAATGAAATTACGGTTGCCAAAGGGGAAGGATGGGGGAGAGATAGTTAGGGAGCTGGGATGGACACGTACACACTGCTATATTTATAATGGATAACCAACAAGGACCTAATGAATAATAACACAGGAAACTCTGCCCAATGTTATGTGGCAGCTTGGATGGGATGGGAGCTTGGGGAAAAATGGATACATCTATCGTATGGCTGAATTCCTTTGCTGTCCACCTGAAACTATCACAACATTGTTAATCCATATATGCTCCAAAATAATATAAAGTTTAAAAAAGAAAATACCCAAGCTGCAATTCAGAAGATGACCACAAGGTAGTGCCTTGACCATTCTGTTCAGGCTACTGCTTATGAGGCACCTGAGGAGCAATGCACCATACCCAGGGTGAGAAACTCTTGCTTCCATAAACCACCACAATTCTGAAACCTCACTCATGACTACTGATCACTCTATTTCTCTTTCCCTTGAAACTGGCATGTGGTAAAGTAGTCTAGAGCATAGTTTTTCAGACTAACCAGGATAAATGCTTCTCAAAAATTTAAAAACTGTACTGTCATGTGATCAACCAATTCTACTTCTGATTATATTATATTCAAAACACTTGAAAGAATTTGGGTTATGCTCCAAATACTGAGATATTCATATATCCATGTTTCTACCAAAATACTGAAGGAACTCAAATATTCATCAACAGATGAATGAGTAGACAAAAAGTAGAGTATATGTACAACGGAATATTATTCAACCTTAGAAAGGTATTAAACAAAATCTAAACCATGGATGAAATTTGAGGCCATTATAATAAAAGAAATGTCGCAAAATGACCAATATTTTATAATTTGACTTATATGAGTTATCTAAAGTAGTCAAACTCATAGAAAGAGAAAGCAGAACAGTAGTGGCCATGGGTTGGAGGGACAAGGGAATGAGGAGTGAGCCTTTTTTTTTTTTCATTTATGTTTTTGGCTGCATATCGAGGCATGGAGAACATCAGTTCCCTGACCAGGAATCAAACCTGTGCTCCCTGCATTGTAAGCATGGAGTCTTCATCACTCGACTACCAAGGAACTCCTGAGGACTTAGTCTTTAATGAGTACAAATTTTCTATTTTCAAGATGCAAAGAGTACTAGAGATGGATGGTGCTTGCTGAAGAGCAATGTAAATGTACTTAGTATCACTGGATTGAACACTTAAAATAGTTAAAATTATAAAAATGAATGTCAAAATGATAAAAAATTATAACTTTTAAAAAATTAAGAGAGTATTTTAAGAATTCTACTTTATACATCTGCTTCCAAATGAAAATATAAGAAGGATTTATAATACAAAACCACTTATCAGTCATCCATTAACATTCAGATTTTAAGGAACTGAGAAAATGAGGTTAGAGGTAGGAGAAAATTGGAGACAAAGAATATTTTGGACTTTGTTAACACTGTGTTAACAGTGTTTGGACTTTTTCAACACTGTTGAAAAAGAGGGCCCTAGAGGGATGCAAAATCAGTCACATGATGGTAAAAATGCATTGCGAAGAGTGGTACAGCGGAGGGAAAGAGCAGAGAAAGAAGACAAGTCATATTCTTCTCCTTCACAATGTCCTTCTAAGAGCAGTTAATTATTAATCACTTTGTGAATAAGATTGATGGGAGGCAGTTAAACTATGCTATAAAAATTGAGCTGTTTCAGGCTAGAGGTGTTAATAATGCAGAATGAGTATTAGCACAAAGTTTGTGACATATTAAACATTTTAGAAAGTAAATGATAGTGCATTAATTCCACTAATAAATCTAAAATAAACTTATTCATTAAATGGTACAAAACTGCATTCAAACAGATATTCAAAAAGAGGACTACCACAGAGAAATTTACCACCTTCTTCATTCCAAGTAATGTCAGTAATACAATATACCTACAATAAATATTTATTGATCAAATTGATACGTGGAAAATTCTTAAAGAGATGAGAATACCAGACCACCTGACCTGCCTCTTGAGAAATCTGTAAGCAGGTCAGGAAGCAAGTTAGAACTGGACATGGAACAATAGACTAGTTCCAAATAGGAAAAGGAGTACGTCAAGGCTGTATATTGTCACCCTGCTTATTTAACTTATATGCAGAGTACATCATGAGAAACGCTGGGCTGGGTGAAGTACAAGCTGGAATCAAGATCACCAGGAGAAATACCAATAACCTCAGATATGCAAAGGACAACACCCTTATGGCAGAAAGCAAAGAGGAACTAAAGAGCCTCTTGATGAAAGTGCAAGAGGAGGGTGAAAATGTTGGCTCAAAGCTCAACATTCAGAAAATGAATATTATGGCATCTGGTCCTATCATTTCATGGCAAACAGATAGGGAAACAGCGGAAACAGTGACAGACTTTATTTGGGGGTGGTGCTCCAAAATCACTGCAGATGGTGACTGCAGCCATGAAGTTAAAGGACACTTACTCCTTGGAAGGAAACTTATGACCAACCTAGATAGCATATTAAAAAGCAGAGACATTACTCTGCCAACAAAGGTCCATCTAGGCAAAGCTATAGTTTTTCCAGTGGTCATGTATGGACGTGAGAGTTGGACTATAGAGAAAGCTGAGGGCCAAAGAATTGATGCTTTTGAACTGTGATGTTGGAGAAGATTCTTGAGAGTCCCTTGGACTGCAAGGAGATCCAGCCAGTCCATCCTAAAGGAAATCAGTCCTGAATATTCATTGGAAGGACTGATGCTGAAGCTGAAACTCCAGTACTTTAGCTGCTTGATGTGAAGAACTGACACATTGGAAAAAACCTTGATTCTGGGAAAGATTGAAGGTGGGAGAAGAAGGGGACGACAGAGGATGAGATGGTTGGATGGCATCACCGACACAATGGACATGAGTTTGAGTAGACTCCAGGAGTTGGTGTTAGGCAGGGTGGCCTGATGTGCTTCGGTCCATGGAGTCACAAAGAGTCGGACACAGGTGAGTGACTGAATTGAACAGAATTTATCTGAAATACCAATAATTTACACATGTTTTTAACTGATTTTTAATTCAGAAATTTCTGAATTTTCCTTAGTCAATTCTTCTAGTTTAATCTAGTCACCAAATGATAAAGATTTTGGTGGTTGTCGATAAGAATTTTAAATCCAGATTTTCAGGGATAAGAATGTTTTTGATGAATGATAGCTCTAGACACGGTCTATGAACCTAGAGAAATACTTTCTTAGAATGAGAGTTTCCCCTCTAAAGCTACACCTGTGCTGCTGCAGTACTAACCACTTCCTGTCTGTGAAGGCGATTCCCTACCCTGGTCCCTACAGCAGATGGATGGATCAATTAGAACTCTGGGTGTTGGTGCAGGTCCTTCCTACACACCTCTCACTGTGGGCTCACTCAGTGCACTGAAATACACTGCAGAGTCCTCCAGTTGTGAAGCTGAGACGGTAAGTGTGATGAATTTGCTTGCCTTCTGGAAATTCAATGAGTAGCGACCTTCTGTGGCATTTGGCTTGTTATAAGTGAAAATGAAGTCGCTCAGTCGTGTTCAGCTCTATGTGGGCTCACTCAGTGCACTGAAATACACTGCAGAGTCCTCCAGTTGTGAAGCTGAGACGGTAAGTGTGATGAATTTGCTTGCCTTCTGGAAATTCAATGAGTAGCGACCTTCTGTGGCATTTGGCTTGTTATAAGTGAAAATGAAGTCGCTCAGTCGTGTTCAGCTCTTTGTGACCCCATGAACTGTAGCCTATCAGGCTCCTCTGTCCATGGGATTTTCCACGCAAGAGCGCTGGAGTGGATTGCCATTTCCTTCTCCAGGGGAGCTTCCCGACCCAGGAATTGAACCCAGGTCTCCTGCATTGCAGGCAAACGCTTTACCATCTGAGCCACCAGGGAAGCCACCAGAATAGACTATAAATTGTAATACTGGTGTCAGATGAGCAATCCAAGGTCACAGTTTCTTTCTCCTGCACTGACTTTGGTGGTTGGTCTTGAGTTACTTTCTGGGCAATACTGGATCCTAGAGGAAAAAAATAGATAGAAGTAGACTGTGGCCATGAAGTTAAAAAATACTTGCTCCTTGGAAGGAAAGCTATGGAAGAGCTAGACAGATTATTAAAACACAGAGATGTTACTTTGCCAACAAAGATCTGTATAGTCAAAGCTATGGGTTTTTCAGTAGTCATGTATGGATGTCAGAGTTGGACCAGAAAGAAGGCTGAGTGCTGAAGAATTGATGCTTTCAAATTGTGGTGCTGGAGAAGACTCTTGAGAGTCCCTTGGACTGCAAGGAGCTCAAACCAGTCAATTCTAAAGGAAATCAACCCTGAATATTCATTGAAAGGACTGATGCTGAAGCTGAAGCTCCAATATTTTGGCCACCAGAGGCAAAGAGCAGACACATTGGAAAAGACCCTGATGCTGGGAAAGATTGAAGATAAAAGAAGGGTGCAGCAGAAGATGAGATGATTAGATAGTATCACTGCCTCAATGGACATGAATTTGAGAAAACTCCAGGAGATAGCAAGGAACAAGGGAGCCTGGTGTTCTGTAGTCCATGAGCTTATAAAGAGCCAGACACAGCTTAGCTACTGAACAAAAATAATAGAGATTTAGGAATAAGTGATGTAGAATAAAGAAATTTTACTTTACACTCTGCTAGGCTTCCTTCCCAAGGCACCCTTAAGACTGCCTGTTCCTTTGGTCCTTCGGTCACAGAGGAGGCACAATCCCAGCAGGACCATCCTTACCTAAACACAGTGAAGCCACGACCACCTTCGTTCAGAAGGCTGGAGAGAAGCATGTTTCAGTTCTTCCACTAGATGGAAAATATCTTCTTCTTCAATGTCAAGGCTTTGCAAGGTGAGGTGAGCCTGACAGGGTGAGGGAAGGATTGCTGGGTATGTGCTGCTGCTGCCCCACAACAGGAAACAGGGGTGAGTTGATATAGCAAGTTGATGTAGTTAGTTGAGTAGCAAGTTGATGTGGGTTACATCAACTTCTCTATGAACCAGGTGAGAGTCTTACTCACCCCAAACTTCCTTTTGTGTTAACCAGTTTTTGACTGATAGCAATTACATCTTAAAATAAACATGAGTTAAATTTGATATAGCAAAGAAGACCCCCGTCACACACACACACACACACACACACACACACACACACAATGCTGTGTTGGGTCATTGCTTCTGTGAAAGAAGTGAGTGAGTAGCTCTTATTTAAAAATATTGTCTGTAATGTATTATGGAAATAATATAAGTCATACTAACCATGCATCCTCACTTCTGTGTTCAGTTCTTCCAAGGTAGAAATAAATCACTTTATGGTAAGAAGGCAAAGCACTTTAGCTCTTCTATTCTGCCTATTGTTACAATAATGCTTCTCCTCACTATCAACATTTTCAGTTACCCATCTTGGGGCCAAAGCAGGAAAATCTAATCACCCTTTGATAAAGAGTTTGGGCTGAGGTTGCAGAGACTGACTTTTGTCACAGAAATTCCCTTTTATTCTCTACTAATTTTGACAGTCCAGCTCTGTTCATGAAAGCCATATTAGATATCTTAGTTTATTTTTGTTGTTGTTTGTTTGTTTTGTTGGCTTTTATTTTGCTTTTTTTTTTTTTACTTTACAGGATATAGATATCTTAGTTTTGTCATGAGGTTATCAAGCCTTTGAATTTATATTCATCCCATTAACTCAACTGGGACCATAAATGAGCCGTACCAAAGTGTTATGTATTCTGTATGCCCAGCTCTAAAGGAAATACATAGCAGGTGATATCATACACCTCCATGAGACAGCTACCCCTAAGATCACCACTGATTCCACCCTCAACCCTACACCTGTGCTACCACAGCCTTAACCACTTCCTGTCTGTGTTTGTGTATGAATATAATAGGAAAGCCATGCCTAGGGATATGACTCAAGACCATGGCAAACAACAAAGACCCCCTGCCTCTCACAGCCTGTTTCTTGATACATTAGCCAAAACTTATCTTCCCCTGATAACTCAGTTGGTACAGAAAGAATCCACCTGCAGTGCAGGAGACCCTAGTTTGATTCCTGAGTCAGGAAGTTCCACTGGAGAAGGGATAGGCTACCCACTCCAGTGTTCTTGGGCTTCCCCTGTGGCTTCTCTGGTAAAGAATCTGCCTGCAATGCGGGAGACCTGGGTTCAATCCCCAAGTTGGGAAGATCCCCTGGAGAAGGGAAAGGTTATCCATTCCAAGTATTCTGGCCTGGAGAAATCCATGGACACTATAGTCCATAGGGTCACAAAGAGTCAGACATGACTGAGTGACTTTCACTTCACCGTTTACTTCACATCTTCCTGACTCAGCAATGACAGCCTCAGTGAAACTGTTGGAAGCATGTTGCAGTGGAATGTCTATTAAGTTTAATGGAACCACATGCAGTAGGAATTGATACTGGATGCTTGGGGCTGGTGCACTGGGACGACCCAGAGAGATGGTATAGGGAGAGCGGAGGGACGGGTGTTCAGGATGGGGAACATGTGTATACCTGTGGCAGATTCATGTTGATGTATGGCAAAACCAGAATTCAAAATAAACAGAAATATAAATTTTACAAGTCAAGTTTTCTGTCATTACTTATGAATTAAGATTTAAAATACTGAATTAAAAATAGCAAAGTAGGAATCTTTTACCATCTTTTTACCCACCAAAAACACCAATTTTCACAGTCATATCCCAAGGGACTACTTTGAGAAGTCCAGAAATCCAGCAGAGAAATTCCAGCACATCATCTGACATCAGACACCCTGAAGAGGGTTCAGTTCAGTTCAGTTCAGTCACTCAGTCATGTTAGACTCTTTGTGACCACATGAATTGCAGCACGCCAGGCCTCCCTGTTCATCACCAACTCCCAGAGTTCACTCAAACGCACGTCCATCAATTCGGTGATGCCATCCAGTCATCTCATCCTCTGTTGTCCCCTTTTCCTCCTGCCCCGAATCCCTCCCAGCATCAGAGTCTTTTCCAATGAGCCAACTCTTCACATAAGGTGGCCAAAGTACTGGAGTTTCAGCTTTAGCATCATTCCTTCCTGTGAACACCCAGGGCTGATCTCCTTCAGAATGGACTGGTTGGATCTCTTTGTGGTCCAAGGGACTCTCAAGAGTCTTCTCCAACACCACAGTTTAAAAGCATCAATTGTTTGGCACTCAGCTTTTTTCACAGTCCAACTCTCACATCCATGGGTTAGGGGAACAATTTCACATTACCTTCATCACTCCTCCCCTCAAAGCACACAGTTGGGCTCCAGGAGAAACATTCTTGACCTGCGATTTGTCCACAGAGGAAAGTGAGGACCTGTGAGTGAGCATCTGCTCTCCAGCTTTGGGAGAACCTACAGAGAAGACTCGCCCCTTTCTCACCTCACCCAGAATACTTAGGTGTGCTGCTCAGCTGGGGAGCGGGGAGCACCTGGGAACAGCAGCCAGGTCTCCAGGAGGGCATTAAAATGGACAAGTTTCCTACTACCAAGGCACTGGCTCCATCAGGACTGCCCACCAGTCACTGGGGATGCCTTGCCTGCCAATCATCAAAAGTGGCCCAGGGGTGCCAGCCATCACACAACATCTGACTCAAACACCACCCCATGCCGTCACTGCTCCCAGGGCACAAAGAACAGCCAGAGTGAGGCTTTGCAGATGCCTAGTGAGCATGTGCAGAAGGCGGCCCCACTCTGCTGGCCTGGAAGAAACAAGGGAGATGTAAGCAGCCAGCCTCCCCCTAAGGAGAGGAAGAAAAATGGAGGCTATCAACATGCAGACTGGCCTCCTAGGATCAAGAAAAGGCCATGAAGTTTATAGTAAATTGTCCAGAGACAGAAGAAAGCAAATACACCATTTGATTTGCAATCATTTGAACATGACATTTTCAAATCACTTTCTGTCTTACTTTTCCTCAAATACACAAAAAATATATACTATTACTGGGCACTAAAGGAAAACACATGTCACATTTTCTCAATAAGAAGGTGGTCAATGCACATAAAAGGGATGTCAAACAATGTAAAATTGTAATTTATTAATATTTCTCATAGAGCTGTTTCAAAGCTGATGTTTGGGAACAAGACAATGAAATGGGGAATGCTCAGTTCAATATTTAATATTAAGTGGAAAAAGATACTAATTAAGACAGGAATTTATAAAAAAGAGTAAACTGAATATTAGCAACATTGTGTGATCATAGAATTGTCAATATCATATTAATTATATAAAGCATTTTCTTATATTTGGCATGTAACTTGTATAATCAGAAAAATATACTGTTTTCAAAGCACAATATTTTTAAAATCCATTCATAATAAGGATTGTGACATGGATAACAGGTGGAGTATTTATAGAAGAGGAGTCTGAATGGCAAAATGTAAAGTTGGTCTTACAATTTAAAAATAAATCAGTAAACTAGTAACTCTCTTCAAGAATTCAGTAAACAACAGGTATTCAACAACATGTTCTAACCCTTTCTAGCCACCCTTGAGCCTAATATTCTTATCCAGTGCTTTTTATGGCTTCCCTGATACCTCAGCTGGTAAAGAATCTGCCTGCAATGTGGGAGACCTGGGTTTGATCCCTGCATTGGGAAGATCCCCTGGAGAAGGGAAAGGCTACCTATTCTAGTATTCTGGCCTGGAGAATTCCATGGACCGTATAGTCCATAGTGTAGCAAAGAGTTGAACACGACTGAGTGACTTTCACTTTCACATGTTTTTTATGACTAGCACATCAGTTTCCACCTGCAGACAAACAATACAACATTTGTCATATTTGGAGGCTGCACCAAAAGAAGGGGCTGCCCCAGTCACAGGTTTGAGTACAGACAGAAGATGCCTGGGAAGCACTGTGCACTTGCTGCACAGAAGTAGACAGCCGAGTCTCCAGCTTCAGTGGCTGCGATGTGCAGGGAGAGACGTTTGGCTGTCTTGTTCAATAAAACAGTCAGTCTCTGGTCTTCCTCTTTGTCCTTATTTGAACGAATAGCTATAAGGAGCTGGGGACCTTTCCCAGGTTCTTGCTTATACCAAGGGAAATACTCTGAGTTACCATCTGTATAAGTGCAGGTGATAACAGAGCTGTTTCCCTCCTGGACACTCAGGGTAGAAGGACTCTGCTCTACCTTGTTTCCAAGGCTGACACCTACGGAGAAAGTAGAAGTCAGAGAAAGGAGAAAGGTTGTCAGATTATTTAGCTCTGGAGTGTACTTTTCCTTTGCTACAATAACTAGAAGAAACCTGAATAAAGCCAGTCTTGGAATCTAAAGAAGATCTACAAATACATTCTATTTCCCTTAAACCCTCAACTCACAGTCCAGCTGCAGCCACAAGAATGCGATTAAAGCTCCAATGGGTGTCTTCATTGTTTTTCCCATTTAAGATCAATTGTGGATCTGCAGTCTCCAGCCAGGAGAGCTGCTTTTGTTACCAAGTGATCCCTTCTTTTCTCTAGTGGTTTCTTTCATTGTCTACCCAGCCAATAAGAAAAAGGCTCTGCTTCTGCCCCAAGTCTACCTATCCATTCAGAACCCACTCACATGAACCCTCCACATGTTCTGATCAGCAGAGGTGCACCACCATCTGGTGGTCACATCTCTAACTACTGAACTCTGGTTAAATGTCTTTCTCATACCTGTGCCTATGAGGGACTCTGATGCATAAAAACAGCAAAGATCAAGCAAATTGTGTCTTAGACTGAAAATTTAAATGCACAGTAAGAATGTAGAGATCAAGGTTTGCACCTCTGAACACAACTGAGTCATTTTTAGTAAGTTAGAAGGAGGTAGATGCTGTTGCTCTTTATCCAATGATGGGCCTGATATTAGTTTTGAAATGAGAAAACCATCATGATTCACTCTTCAACATAAAAATATAAAACTTTCCTTTTCAGCCTGTATACCATGCTCTTTTGTCTACAACGGGGAGAAAATCTTTCTAAAAGGAACATGTAAGCCAAAGAAGAGTATAAGAGAAAAAAGATCATTTGATATTCCAAATGCCTGTTATCTTAGATTGTGTTCCTCTAAGCCGGTCTTGCCTTTTAACTGTAACTATAGTTAACAATACTGTACTTTCCATTTGAAAGTTGCCTGGAGTGCAGACCTTAAATAACTCACCATAATAATAAGACAAAAACCCTGGTAATTATGTGCAGTAAAAGATATGTTCACTAACCTTATCAGTGTTATCACTTCAAAATATATACATATATGAAATCAACATAGACACCTTAAACTCACACGTATCTTAAAAACAGTGAATGACTCAGCCTTAGTGAAATTTCCTCCAGCGTATGAATACGAGTCAATTCTGCTGGCATCTTCTGCTGCCTTGGCCATCACTGGCTCAGAGTCTATATTCTACTATTTTTCTTCCAAACTCCACTACAATGTTGTTTCCCAAGTCACTGACATTGACATTTCCCCAACAAAATGTTCTTTCCCCAGGACATTTCCCCTTAACTTCCTTGAGTTTCCAAAATTATCTTCCTCTGCCAAAACCACTTTGATTACTTAGAATTCTCCGGTTACCACTGTGAGAATAAGTCCAAGAAAGCTTCCGTGTTGCCTGTGTCTTCTAGAGAAATAATGCGTATAGAAGACTGATGCTAAAGAACCTGTCGTAAGAAACGGTCCCTGGGCAAACAAGACTACCCCATTTTCAGAGGTAGAAGCCCCTCTCCTGTGATTTGGATTCTCTGGCCCTGTGGATTACAAAGAATACATTTAACCTCTGTTCCAAATCTCATACCTTAAAATTTTTTCACAGTTATGGTGAAGAATATCTACTCAATATATAAATATGTATATTTATTAAAATGTGGGGTTTTATCTGTGTTAAACTTCTTCATTGAAGGCAGATTATTTCCATCTGAGCCACCAGGAAAGCCCAGGTAATACACAAAGTTTGGAACAATTTTTTCTGTGACGTTCTTAATTCATCAAAGACTAACTTCCACTTTTCTTCTGGATTTAGAAAGCAGTTATTGCTTGTCATAAATTCCCTGGTGGCTCAAACAGTAAAGAATCTGCCTGCAATGCAGCAGACCCAGGTTTGATCCTTGAGTCAGGAAGATCCCCTGGAGAAGGGAATGGCAACCCACTCCAGTATTCGTGCCTGGAAAAATCCCATGGACAGAGGAGCCTGGCAGGCTACAGTCCACGGGGTCGCAGAGTCAGACGTGACCCATCGACTACACTGCTGTAAGGAACTGTGGAGAGCACTGGCGTTCTCTACCTGCAAGTAATATCACTCGGGCCTCCCGTGTTAGCGCCCGCCACAGACCTTCAGCCCACACACACACAGGCACTCGCCAGAGCAACACCATCTTTGTCAACTCTTCAAAGATAACTGGTCCTTCTTTTTTAAACTCTTCCACAGCACACATCGTGACACCTCTCGCACTAAACCTAGGTTTCCTCTTTGTCTAGTCTGTAACACAAGCCTTAATTCTTCCTTACAGTTCTCACCTTCGGAAATTTTGCTGACATCACTATGTGCTGTGATCTCCTTATCTATTCTTTTTGTGTTTGGGGGTCTATACCCTTTCTGATTTCTTTACTATCTTAGAGATAAATGTGTATTACTTTTCTACTGTGTTTATACAAATTTCAGACAAAACATTTTATTGCACAACACTTTGTATGTATTGTTTAAGTATACTCTGACAGGCATTTTATTTATAAAATTTTAAAAATAAAATTGGATGAGGGGTATCTCGTCCCGCTGCCCTTCCTGACCTTCAATGTTGGATGGCTCCTCTAGGCCCTCCTGCGCCCGCACAGCCACCATTCCTTGGACCTGGGGTTGCCCCTCCCGGCCGCCGCCCCTTGCCTTGGGCGTGGGGTTGCTGTTCCTGGTCGCTGCCCTGGCTTTGGGCATGGGGTTGCTCCTTCCTGCTGTCGCCCTTGGCCTCAGGCGCGGGGTAGCTCCTCTTGGCGGTTCTTGCGCCATCGCAGCCTGGCACTCCAGGCCGCTGCCCCTGAACTCGGCTGTGCTTAATGCGCTTAGTGCGCCGGCCCGCCGCCGCTGCCGCTGCCTGCGTGCGCTTAGTGTGCTCATCTCGCACGCTAGTAAAGTAATGCTCAAAATTCTCCAAGCCAGGCTTCAGCAATACATGAATTGTGAACTTCCTGATGTTCAAGCTGGTTTTAGAAAAGGCAGAGGAACCAGAGATCAAATTGCCAACATCCGCTGGATCATGGAAAAAGCAAGAGAGTTCCAGAAAAACATCAATTTCTGCTTTATTGACTATGCCAGAGCCTTTGACTGTGTGGATCACAATCAACTGTGGAAAATTCTGAAAGAAATGGGAATAGCAAACCCCCTAACCTGCCTCTTGAGAAATCTGTATGCAGGCCAGGAAGCAACAGAAGTGGACATGGAACAACAGACTGGTTCCAAATAGGAAAAGGAGTACGTCTGTACATTGTCTCCCTGCTTATTTAACTTCTATGCAGAGTACATCATGAGAAACGCTGAGCTGGAAGAAGCACAAGCTAGAATCAAGATTGCTGGGAGAAATATCAATAACCTCAGAAATGCAGATGACACCACCCTTATGGCAGAAAGTGAAGAGGAACTAAAAAGCCTCTTGATGAAATTAAAAGAGGAGAGTGAAAAAGTTGGCTTAAAGCTCAACATTCACAAAACGAAGATCATGGCATCCGGTTCTATCACTCCATGGGAAATAGATGGAGAAACAGTGGAAACAGTGTCAGACTTTATTTTTGGGGGCTCCAAAATCACTGCAGATGGTGATTGCAGCCATGAAATTAAAAGACGCTTATTCCTTGAAAGAAAAGTTATGAGCAACCTAGATAGCATATTCAAAAGCAGAGACATTACTTTGCCGACTAAGGTCCATCTAGTCAAGGCTATGGTTTTTCCAGTAGTCAGGTATGGATGTGAGAGTGGGACTGTGAAGAAGGCTGAGCGGTGAAGAATTGATACTTTTTAACTGTGGTGTTGGAGAAGACTCTTGAGAGTCCCTTGGTCTGCAAGGAGATCCAACCAGTCCATTCTGAAGGAGATCAACCCTAGGTTTCTTTGCAAGGACTGATGCTAAAGCTGAAACTCCAGTACTCTGGCCACCTCATGCTAAGTGTTGACTCACTGGAAAAGACTCTGATGCTGGGAGGGATTGGGGGCAGGAGGAGAAGGGGGTGACAGAGGATGAGATGACTGGATGGCATCACCGAATCGATGGACGTGAGTCTGAGTGAACTCCGGGAGTTGGTGATGGCCAGGGAAGCCTGGCGTGCTGCAATTCATGGGGTGGCAAAGAGTCGGACACGACTGAGCGACTGAACTGAACTGAAAAAGAAAATTTACCAATCTAATAATACATTAACTAGATTTAAACCAACAATGCATAACTAATATATACTAGATTTAAACCATCCGTGCATGACAAAAATATATTAATGTTATGACTATAGCTCATTCATAAAGCCTACAAATACAGCCTTTGAAAAAAGTAGAAGAAAATTTTCATGAAAGTGGAAGAATGAAGTAAAGAAAAATATTTTAGAAGCAGCAGGCATTTCAAGGTCAATAACATTTTTAATCATTCTTACCATGATAGACATTGCAGAACCAGAAAAGATATGTTGTTTACCTCTGTGCTTAAAACTTTCTTCCAAGCAACAAAAGTACTCCTAGTGTGCCAATAAGCAGATGTTAATTAAATAGGATTGAAGAAGGCAATGGCACCCCACTCCAGTACTCTTGCCTGGAAAATCCCATGGACGGAGGAGCCTGGTAGGCTGCAGTCCATGAGGTCGCAATGAATCAGACACGACTGAGCGACTTCACTTTCACTTTTCACTTTCATGCATTGGAGGAGGAAATGGCAACCCCCTCCAGTGTTCTTGCCTGGAGAATCCCAGGGATGGGGGAGCCTGGTGGGCTGCCATCTGTGGGGTCACACAGAGTTGGACACGACTGAAGCGACTTAGAAGCAGCAGCACCACCAATATTTGCAAAGACCAGCAGTATGTTTGCAGTGCAATTCAGAGACTGATTGCTCTATTATTCTTTTCAATATACCATCTTCTCATACTTCCTTATCTCTCACAATTTCAAGATTCTTACAAAATACTCAATATTTTACACAACTCTATAAGGGAAAATCTGAAAAAGAATACATATACTCTGTGTATAACATATTATAATCATGTACATAACAATTACTTTGCTGTACACCTGACACTAACACAACATTGTATATCAACTATACTTCAATTTAAAAATAAAAGTTTTTTTAAATCATGGCTTTTGGAGGCTGTAGCTCTGCTATTACTTCTGCATGCTCTGTCAGGAAGACACTCTGCAAATGACACCTTCTCTGATGCACTCTGGCTCAGTATATTGTATATTGTATACAGTATAAATAATATTGTATACTAAAAGTATAATAAAACTTGGTAAAGCAAAACCCATCGAGTTGGCCTGGAACAACCTGCAGGGCTTGGATTTTGACTGCAAGGATGAGCAAGGGACTATTGCATTGTTTACGTGGCTTACTTGAAATTACTTTGGTCTTTGATAAGGAACCATTGGTGTCAGACAGTTTTTAGCTTCACTAATAAGAGGTGGGATAAAGGGAAACTTTCCCACTGACGCAGTGGTAAAGAATCCGCCTGCAGTGCAGCTGACCCAGGTTAGATCTCCGGGTCAGGAAGATCCCCTGGAGGAGGGCATGGCAACCCACTCCGGTATTCTTGCCTGAAGAATTCCATGGACAGAGGAGCCTGGCGGGCTACAGTCCATGGGGTCCCAAAGAGTCAGACATGACTGAAGTGGCTGAGCACTCACACAGGGGAATGTTTCCTTCTCGTCCTTCTGCTCTAGACTCTGGTGTGATTTTTGTATCAACCAGAGACTGAGTGACAAGCCACCATAAACTCTGCTGGGACCAGAGGGGATCAGAGACACTCAGCATCCAGGCCCCGTCGCTGCTCAGAGTGTGTGCTCAGCTCCCCTGCAGTTTCCGTCACTGTGTCACTCAGAGCACAGTGATGCACAGCCGACTCTTGGACTGAGGCTTTCTCCAAGTGGAAGGAGGTAGTTTTGGCATTGTATGTGGCTTCAAAACCTTTGTTGGTTCCCTTGTTGCTGGCCTTCGTGGCTTTCAGGAGGAGCTGTGGATCTTCTTCAGGATACTGGACACACCAGAAAAGAGCAGGGTACCCAGAGGTTGAATAAGTGCAGTTCATAGTCACAGAAGTCCCTTCTGAACGACTCACTTGGCCATCCATCTGAGTCACTGAGTTTCCATGGGTTTGTCCTGGGCAAATTATTTTTAAAAAAAAATTCTGTGTCATCTTGGGCATATTTTTCTAGGATAAAATTATGGTTAAAGATTCTGCTGACATAATAGAAGGAAGAATCCACGTTTTAAGAGGCATTTTACTTACCAAGCATTAAGAGTATCACAGTCACTAAGCTTGGAGAAGAGCTCATCTCTGGAGTGTCATCTAAATAAAGTTCTTGACTTTTAAGAGAAAGAAAGGTTGAAATCACAGTGAAGTGACAAATCGAAGCCTGCATTTCACACAGGAAATGTTGGTGTCAGGCAGCTGCACCCTCTCGTGGACAGAGAGGAATGGGATGTGTGTATCCTAGTCTCCCAAACATGTTCTCATCCCCAGCTTTATTTTTGAGACATATATCAGTCTTCGGGGCTTCCCTTGTAGCTCAGTCGGTAAAAGTCCACCTGCAGTGCAGGAGACCAGGGTTCAATCCCTGGGTTCAGAAGATCCCTTGGAGAAGGAAATGGCAACCCATTCCAGTATCCTTGCCTGGAAAATCTCATGGATAGAGGAGTCTGGTGGGCTGCAGTCCATGGGATCACAAAGAGTCGGGCACGACTGGGCGACTAACACTAACACTATACCAGTCTGCAGATGGCACTCGGAAATCTGAACAAGTCGCTCTAACCTCTTAGGTCTGTTTTGTTGTTAGGCCTCTACCTGACAGAACATCCTTAGGGTATGTCTGTAACTGAAAAGATACCAATTTCCTTGAGCATGCTAAAACAGTCCTTTACATCATCATGTATTCTATGTGAGCTAGTCATAATTCATCAAACACCAGAAAAGCGTTTGGGGTTGAACTTAGAAGAAATAATAAAAAACCAAGTCATTACTGAGTGATTCTTTACTTTTCGACACTGCACTCTAATATGTAGAGCAATCAACTGAGATTTATTACATCACAAAATATCTGTCCAATTAAACAAAAATGATGAATAAACAATTTTTGAGGAATCACTACTTTTTGAAATGCATTGTTCCTTGGTTGGTTGGTTTAGTCACTTTTTGTCCAACTCTTGCAACCACATGGACTGTAGCCTGCAAGGCTCCTCTGCCCTCTCCAGGCAAGAATACTGGAGTGGTTTGCCATTTCCTTCTCCAGGGGATCTTCCTGACCCAGGAATCAAACCCATATCTCCTACTTTATAGGCAGATTCTTTACCAACTGAGCTATGAGGGACTAGTCCTAAATTATATCAATGGTAAGAAATTCTATCTTTTAATAAAAGCTTTTAAGGAGGAAAAGTCACATATCTTACTAATAGTCATGTATTCCTGAATATAAAAATCATTTGAAAATGAAAATATGAATCCTAGTCAGAAAGAAACACATAAATTGAATTTATGAAATTCTACTTGATGTTCTGATGAATATCTTATTCTCTCATAGTTTCAAGCTGGCTAAGTATTAATCATTTAGTCCTGTCTGATTCTTTGTGACCCCATTGACTGTTGCCTGCCATGCTTCTCTGTCCATGGAATTCTCCAGGTGAGAATCCCAGAGTGGGTTGCCTTTCCCTTCTGCAGGGGATCTTTCCAACCCAGGGATAGAATCTGTGTCTCCCTCATTGCCAGCAGATTCTTTACTGTCTGAGCAACAAATACTATTAATAATACATTCAGAAGATATCTAATCTCAAGTACACTTTTTATTACTTAATGTTCATAGTAAGTAATAAGCAAAATGTTATACCATCATTTAGATGCCAAACTTTAATCAAATAATTTTCCTCCACCATGTCTGAAACCCTAAGATATGAATTTCTGTCAAAAGCCTGGAGCTTGAGTTAGGACTCCTCTTACCCAGCTTTTCAAATTGTTAAAGACTTATATGTCCATGGAATTCTCCAGGTGAGAATCCCAGAGTGGGTTGCCTTTCCCTTCTGCAGGGGATCTTTCCAACCCAGGGATAGAATCTGTGTCTCCCTCATTGCCAGCAGATTCTTTACTGTCTGAGCAACAAATACTATTAATAATACATTCAGAAGATATCTAATCTCAAGTACACTTTTTATTACTTAATGTTCATAGTAAGTAATAAGCAAAATGTTATACCATCATTTAGATGCCAAACTTTAATCAAATAATTTTCCTCCACCATGTCTGAAACCCTAAGATATGAATTTCTGTCAAAAGCCTGGAGCTTGAGTTAGGACTCCTCTTACCCAGCTTTTCAAATTGTTAAAGACTTATAAATTGATATTTATACAACAGCTGATGATAGAATCAATATGTGCACGATTTAAAATTACAGATTCCGGATGAACCAAAAATTTCATGAATCATATTTTCCAGAACTGAGACTTGTGAATTTGTAATTTTGAAAGCTCCCTAGGAGGTTTTGTTGAAAACAGTCCAACAAAATTTCATTTGTGATCCATGTCTAGACAAAGATAGTTGCCAAGGTTCAGGGATAAAGCTCTGGGCTCAGAATGGAAAAATGTTTCCTTGACTACACTGTGCTAAGTCCCTTCAGTTGTGTCGGACTCTTTGTGACCATATAGACTGTAACCCACCAGGCTCCTCTGTCTATGGGATCCTCCAGGCAAGAATACTGGAGTGCATTGCCTATCCTCCTCCAGAGGATCTTCTTCACCCAGCGACTGACTCTTCGTTGGTTCTTTATCACTAGCGCCATCTGGGAGACTTATGACTATACAGTTCAGTTCAGTTCAGTTGCTCAGTCATGTCTCTCTGTGACCCCAGGAATCACAGCACGCCAGGCCTCCCTGTTCATTACCATCTCTCGGAGATCACTCAGACTTACATCCATCGAGCCCGTGATGCCATCCAGCCATCTCATCTGCGATTGTCCCCTTCTCCTCCTGCCCCCAATCCCTCCCAGCATCAGAGTCTTCTCCAATGAGTCAATTATTTGCATGAGGTGGCCAAAGGGCTGGAGTTTCAGCTTTAGCATCAGTCCTTCCAAAGAAATCCCAGGGTTGATCTTCAGAATGGACTGGTTGGATCTCCTTGCAGTCCAAGGGACTCTAAGAGTCTTCAACACCACAATTCAAAACCATCAATTCTTCACCACTCAGCCTTCTTCACAGTCCAACTCTCACATCCATACATGACCACAGGAAAAACCATAGCCTTGACTAAATGGACCTTAGTCGGCAAAGTAATGTCTCTGCTTTTGGATATGCTATCTAGGTTGATCATAACTTTTCTTCCAAGGAGTAAGCATCTTTTGATTTCATGGCTGCAATCACCATCTGCAGTGATTTTGGAGCCCCCAAAAATAAAGTCTGACATTGTTTCCACTGTTTCCCCATCTATTTCCCATGAAGTGATGGGACTGGATGCCATGATCTTCGTTTTCTGAATGTTGAGCTTTAAGCCAATTTTTTCACTCTCCTCTTTTACTTTCATCAAGAGGCTTTTGAGTTCCTCTTCACTTTCTGCCATAAAAGTGGTGTCATCTGCATTTCTGAGGTTATTGATATTTCTCCTGGCAATCTTGATTTCAGCTTGTGATTCTTCCAGTCCAGCATTTCTCACGATGTACTCTGCATATAAGTTAAATAAGCAGGGTGAAAACATACAGCCTGATGTACTCCTTTTCTAATTTGAACCAGTCTGTTGTGTCTAGTTCTAATTGTTGCTTCCTGACCTGCATACAGATTTCTCAAGAGGCAGGTTAGGTGGTCTGGTATTCCCATCTTTCTCAGAATTTTCCACAGTTGATTGTGATCCACACAGTCAAAGGCTTTGGCATAGTCAATAAAGCAGAAATAGATGTATTTATGGAACTCTCTTGCTTTTTCCATGATCCAGCAGATGTTGGCAATTTGATCTCTGGTTCCTCTGCCTTTTCTAAAACCAGCTTGAACATCAGGGAGTTCACGGTTCACGTATTGCTAAAGCCTGGCTTGGAGAATTTTGAGCATTACTTACTAGCATGTGAGATGAGTGCAATTGTGTGGTAGTTTGAGCATTCTTTGGCATTGCCTTTCTTTGGGATTGGAATGAAAACTGACCTTTTCCAGTCCTGTGGCCACTGGTGTGTTTTTCAAATTTGCTGGCATGTTGAGTGCAGCACTTTCACAGCATCAACTTTCAGGATTTGAAACAGCTCAATTGGAATTCCATCACCTCCACTAGCTTTGTTCGTAGTGATGCTTTCTAAGGCCCACTTGACTTCACATTCCAGGATGTCTGGCTCTAGATTAGTGATCACATCATCATGAAGATGTGTTAAATGATTCTTTTCTGTGAAGTACCAGCAGCAAAAAAAAAAAAAAGTTTTCTTTAGCTCACTTTTTTTATCTGGCTTTTTATGAATGTTCATTTTATTTTAAAAAATTAAAAGAAACCAAAAACACTGAGAGCTATCAGGATAAAGTTCTGAAGAAGGAAACAGTCTGTAAAGCTCCTGTAATCATTAGTCCCTAGACACATAGATGGAAGGCTTGCTCAGTTTCTTTCAGAGAATTGACTCTCCAGGGCGTTTCATGAATTGAAAGTCAATGTGTAACTGGTTTCCCATATTCCAATTAAGTAGGAAAAGCAGACTCAGATACTGATTGGCCTTACATATTTCTTCCTTTCTCCTTCACCTTCCAAATTGCATTATCAGAGCCTGCCTCAAAATTATGCTAGAAAGGAATTCAGGAAAAGCAGCTAAAAACTTTTATTCTGATATAAAGTGGAAAAACAATACAGTTTTGGTGACACTGAGTTGAAAAAAATGAGTATAGAATGCATGGATGCAGAAAGTTGTTATCCACGCTTAAAAAGAAAACATATTTTAAGGCCAGTAAGAATGTAGAGGACAAATACTTGCATTTGAGTCACACCAGAAGTCTTGTACAACAATGAAGAAAGATATTTGTTAAATTTGGATTTTAATGCCATTATTAAAGCATAATTTTAATAAAAATATACTGCACTTATTTAAAGTAAGCTTTTATAAGATTAGACAAATATGTATGTATGTACATACATATGCATAATTGTGAAACCATCATCACAATCAAGACAATGAACTGTGCATCACCACCAAAAGTTTCCTCACATCTCTTTGTGGTCCTCTCGACCCTCTCCCCACCTCCTTGTTATAACAAGTAAAATTTGTTATTAATTAGTTAACATATTTTATAACATGATATAAATGGGATAATGTATACTTTTGTCTAGCTTCCTTCATTCGGCATAATTATTTTAAGATTCTTTCATGGTTATAAATATCAATGGCTTATTCTTTTGTGTTGCTGAGTAGTATTCCATTATATGGATACAAAACAATTTTCTTTCTTTTTTTTTAATTTTTTTTATTTTACTTTACAACACTGTATTGGTTTTGCCATACATCAACATGAATCCACCACGGGTGTACACGTGTTCCCAATCCTGAACCCCCCTCCACCTCCCATCATCACAATCAAGACAATGAACTGTGCATCACCACCAAAAGTTTCCTCACATCTCTTTGTGGTCCTCTCGACCCTCTCCCCACCTCCTTGTTATAACAAGTAAAATTTGTTATTAATTAGTTAACATATTTTATAACATGATATAAATGGGATAATGTATACTTTTGTCTAGCTTCCTTCATTCGGCATAATTATTTTAAGATTCTTTCATGGTTATAAATATCAATGGCTTATTCTTTTGTGTTGCTGAGTAGTATTCCATTATATGGATACAAAACAATTTTCTTTCTTTTTTTTTAATTTTTTTTATTTTACTTTACAACACTGTATTGGTTTTGCCATACATCAACATGAATCCACCACGGGTGTACACGTGTTCCCAATCCTGAACCCCCCTCCACCTCCCTCCCCATACCATCTCTCTGGGTCCTCCCAGTGCACCAGCCCCAAGCATTCTGTATCCTGCACTGAACCTAGACTGGCAATTCGTTTCTTATATGATATTATACATGTTTCAATGCCATTCTCCCAAATCATTCCAGCCTCTCCCTCTCCCACAGAATTCAAAAAACTGTTCTATACATCTGTGTCTCTTTTGCTGTCTTGCATATAGGGTTATCGGTACCATCTTTCTAAATTCCCTATATATGCATTAGTATACTGTATTGATGTTTTTCTTTCTGGATTACTTCACTCTGTATAATAGGCTCCAGTTTCATCCACCTCATTAGAACTGATTCAAATATATTCTTTTTAATGGCTGAGTAATGCTCCACTGTGTATGTATACCACAGCTTTCTTAGCCATTCATCCACTGATGGACATCTAGGTTGCTTCCATGTCCTGGCTGTTATAGTGCTGCAGTGAACATTGGGGTACACGTGTCTCTTTCAGTTTTGTTTTCCTTGGTGTGTATGTCACCTGTTGATGTAGATTTAGGTTAGTCCCAGTTTAGGGCTGTTACAAATAAAGTTGTTATGAATATGTGTGAATAAGATTTTTTTATAGACATGCTTTCATTTATCTTGGGTCAATATCTGGGGTGAAATGGCTGAATAATATGGGATGTGTATATTTGACTTTAACTTTCTTATTTTTCCTGGTAGATTTCTTTCATAGATCCACTGGGCTTTATACTCAGACAACTGTACTATCTATGACTAAAGATAGGTTCACTTTTCCTTTCAAAACTCTTTGTCTTTTGTTTCTTCCTCATGCCTTATTGCACTGACTAGAACCCCCAGTACAATATTACATACAAGGGCTAAAAGCCAAAGTTCTTCCCTTTTTCTCGCCTTTATTCAAGAAGCCTGGTCCTTCCTATATTGCTACGTTATTTAAACCATGGTTTGACCTGTACAGAATCATCATAGTTGTGAGACTTCCACAAGATTATGAGAAGTCTATGGACAACAAGGAGAATAATTTTCAGATGCACTCCAGAAATCTGAAGCATCTATACATCTCATAAATTTGTACCACAGTTACTACCCCAGCATCTTCTAGAGTAAAACTTGGAGCCCCTCACAATAAAAGACAAATACACAAGCAGTAAGTAGAAGCCAAGATTTCTATATAAATATCATTGAGAAAAACTCATCGTTTTTTTTCTTATACACCATAGAAATAACCTAAATGCAACAAGGAGATTTAAGAAAAAGAATACATGCTATATCTATAATTTCAGTCAAATTAGAGAGGAATTCAAATATTTGTAAGAGCTCCCAAAACCAGATAAGCTTGCACAAATACATAACACCTATAGTGACTGAATCATGCCAGGTTGAAAGGAAATCTTTCCAGATCAAATCCATCTGTTAATACACTTCCAAGTATTAAAATAATCATTTTTAAAATGTCAGGTTATGGTTTTATTATTGATTTTATTATTTTCCCTTGATCAGTCAATTTCTGCTTTATCTTTAATTCCTTCACTTTGATTTCTTTCACTTTGTTTTACAGTTCACACTAATTTCTTGAGTTACATACTATAGTTATTTAATCTAAATGACACTTTTGTACTTGGAAGCAATTTTAAAATAAATATAAAAAATAAAGTTAAATTAATTATGTATAGAGACATGAACATGTAGGAATATAGAGAGGGAAATTTGTTTGAAGAAGGTAAAAACTAAATATAAAGTAAAATATTAAAAGTCCTTTACAAACTGAGAAAAACTGCATAGTAGTCAAAAAGTAAATATGAGTACCATGGACTCACACCAAACATACCTAAATCAAACTAATTCAGAAATAGTATAAAACAGTGTAGTCTATAAAAAGAGACATCATTCTGAGAGGACCTTCATTATTGAAAACAATGCCTATAATTGAAGGAAACCAGAATATGTCAACCCAAATTATGCCTCTTTGACATAAAAATTATTTTGAGTAAATACAGGAAAGGGTCCCTTTTTTCTGCCTAAAAGCGGTAAATAAATTCTTTTTTTGAAGAGAGATTCTATAATGGCACCAAGGACTCTTTGTATTCAAGAAAGACTAGGATACACAGTGGGTAAGTGGACCATCACTTGCCCATGGTCTTCCCAGTTCTTTACAGATTCATTGTTTCTTCATCCAAGAAGTATAAAAACTATCCCTGCTCTGGGGGCTTCTTCAGATCTTCATTTTCTTGTGAAGGCTCTCATATACATGTACAAATTTAAGAAAATTTTCATGCTTTTCTCCTCTAATCTGTCTTCAGTCCAGTTCAATTTAGTCTCTCAGTCGTGTCCGACTCTTTGTGACCCGATGAATCGCAGCACGCCAGGCCTCCCTGTGCATCACCATCTCCCAGAGTTCACTCAGACTCACGTCCATCGAGTCCATGATGCCATCCAGCCATCTCATCCTCTGTCGTCCCCTTCTCCTCCTGCCCCCAATCCTTCCCAGCATCAGAGTCTTTTCCAGTGAGTCAACTCTCTGAATGAGGTGGCCAAAGGACTGGAGTTTCAGCTTTAGCATCATTCCTTCCAAAGAAATCCCAGGGCTGATCTCCTTCAGAATGGACTGGTTGGATTTCCTTAGGTCAGTTTAATTCATAGGCCTAACCAGGGACACAAAGAGTGTAGAGGAGAATTTTTCTTCCTCCACACAATGTATAATCCATAAATATTTATTGAAAATTTGATCTGGAAAACCAACAATTCAAACATATTTTTACTGATTTTTCCATTATATATTTCTGAATGTCCCTAGGCAATTGTTCTAGCTCAATCTGATCACCAAATGGTAAAGATTTTATGTAGCCATTCTTTCTTTCCGATCTTTGGCTAAAAATGCTATATGTCTACCTTTAAGACAATGAGTCAGGGATAAAGGTGGTTTTGATGATAGCTCTGAACATGGTCTCTGAACCTAGAGAGGTATTTTCTCAGAGTGAGTGTCTTCCACCCAACCCTGCACCTGTACTGTCATCCTAGCCGCTTCCTGTCTGTGCTGCCAATCCCCTGCCCTGGTCCCTACAGCAGGTGGAGCAGAGCCCTGGGTTTTGGTACAAGTCCCTCCTACGTGCATCTCACTGGGCTCTCCCAGTGCACAGAAATACAGTGTAGAGTCCTCCAGCTGTGAAGCTGAGATGACAAGTGTGACAGATTTTCTTGCTTCTGGAAATTCAATGAGTAGCGACCTTCTGTGGCATTTTCCTTGCCATAAGAATCCTGATGAAGGAGAAAAATCATCCCGCCACAGCTGGGCTGCTTATACAGAATAGACTGTAACTTGGATCGTTGGTGTCATATGTGCAGTCCAGGGTCACAGCCTCCTTCTCTTGTACTAACATTGGTTGTGGGTCTTGAGTTACCTTCTGGGCAATAATGGATCCTAAATGAAAAAAATAGAATCAGAACTTTAGGAATAAGTGGTGTGGAATAAAGAAATCCTATTTTAGATCCTACTACCCCTTCTTCCCAGGGTTCCCATAAGACTGCCTGTTCCCCCAGTCCTTAGGTCACAGAGGAGTCACAGTCCTACTGGGACCATCTTTACCTAAACACAATGAAGCCATGACCACCTTCAGAAGGCTGGAGAGAAGCATGTTTCAGCTCTTCCACTAGATGGAAAATATCTTCTTCAATGCCAAGGGTGTGCAAGGTGAGATGAGCCTGACAGGGTGAGGGAAGAATTGCTGGGTATGTGCTGCTGCAGCTCCACAACAGGAAACAGGGTTTTCTTGGAATACCAAGTTGATGTGGGTATGTCAGCTTCTCTATGGACCAGGTGAGAGTCTCACTCACCCCAAACTTCCTTTTGCATTAACCATCTCTTCAGTTGATATCAATTACATCTGAAAATAAAAACTAGCTAAATCTAATATTTCAGCAAAGATTGATGACCCCACCAATGTTGTGTTCAGTCATTGTATCTGTGAAGGAATTGAGTAGGTAGCTCTTATTTTAAAATATTATGTGTAATACACTATGGAAACAGTGTAAGATATAATAAGCATGCATCCTCACATCTATGTATGGTGTTCTGCCACCTAAGGTAGAAATAAACCATTTGATAATAAGAAGGGAAAGCCATTTGGACTAATTATTGTAACTTTTTTGTTCTTCTTGCTGTTAAGGCACTATTTCTCTTCACTATCAGTGTTCAGTTGCCTGTCTTGTGGTCAAAAGCAAAAAATCTAATCACAATTGGCTGAAGAATTTAGATTGAAGCTGCTCAAATTAAGGGGCTTCCTGGTGGCTCAGACAGTAAAGAAACTGCCTGCAATGCAAGAGACCCAAAATTGATCCCTGGGCTGAGAAGATCCCCTGGAGGAGGGCACAGCAACCCACTCTAGTATTCTTGCCTGGAGAATTCCTTGGACATAGAAGCCTCACAGGCTACAGTCCATGGGGCTGCAAAGAGTTGAACATGACTCAGCAACTGGCTTCCCAAGTGGTGCTGGGGTAAAGCACCCATCTGCCAGTGTAGGAGACTGGCAGGCTATACAGTCCATAGGGTCACAGAGTCAGACACGACTGAAGTGACTTAGCACACACGCACACTCACACTGAGTCCTATCACAGAGGTCCCCTTCTCTTCTCTGTTAGTTTTTACAGCCCAGCTCTACTCATTCATAAAGGCCATTTAGACACCAGAGTTTGGTCATCAGGTTATCAAATCTTTGAAATTACATTTTTCCCTTTACTTCAGTTGAGACCCTAAATGAACTACAATAAGCTTCTATATTCTGTATACCCAGTTCTATGGAGAACATATCATAGGTGACCCCATATACCTACAAAAGACTGTGATTGCAGTATTATTGATGGTAATGAAACTTTTTCTCTGCATATGTATGTAAAAAGGCCATGCTCTAGGAATATTATTCAACATCATGGCAGATAACAAAGATCCCTGGCCTATTATTCTACCTCTTGATACAGTATCCAAAGTTTATCAGCCTTTTCTCAAAATAACAGCAGCCTCAGCCAAACTCGTTGAAGTGATATTAAATCTTGCTCTAATACCTCCATTAAATCTGATGGTACCACATGCAGTACAAACAGCTCTGCTCTCTGAGTTATACACTATAGCTCTCTGAACACAATCAACATTTTCATGTCAGTTGGCTGAATAAATATGAAATATTATTAATTTCTCCTCCCATTATTCAACTGTAATATGTTTCTCAATCAAAGGACTCTCATGATTACACTTCTATCATTCAAGAAGTGTCCATGTCCGGAACAGATCTTTTAGACACCCTCATACAAATTTCTTCATTAATAAGTATTTAATCTTAAAAATTGAAAGGGACAATACCAGTCTATTTGTGCGATAATTACTCCAGACCCCTTTATAAAACTCAATCCTTAGGGTAAGTATAATTAATTGAAGTAGCTGAACTTGTGCATCTCTCTTGGGCAAGTCAATTTACAAAAAAAAAGTATATTCAGTGTTGGTTGATAGGTTTTAAATTCAGTTCATAGCTTCCAAATACAGTGGAGACAGTGAGATTTCCTAACTCTCTAACTTTTCTTGGTCTTGGCATATGTCTTGTGTACTCCAATTAAAATGAACACTAAATACATAAATTAGTTGATGTCATCATGCTACTCAAAGAAATTTTGTCATAAAGACAAAGTTTCTCATCATGAAAGACTCTGCAGAGTATGGGGGGGGGAGTAGAAAGGATGGAGCAGATCATCACATTAAATGTAACTTTTTGAGTAAAGTCCTTATGAAAGACCCTCTTCTAGAACATAAAGGCAAATCCACAGAAAGGCTCACAAATTCCATCTTAGGTTCAGAATGCCAGACCCTGATTTTGTAAGGAATGACTAGGAATGATTAATTTGTTTGATCCACGAGGACACAATATATCAAAGCCAAGACAGCTGTCTAGTGAAGCCAAATGATCTCCATTGAACTCTTACTCAAATCTTGAGATATGGCATTAGGGAAATATTGGCTGCAACATTTTAAAAAATATTATGGGAAAACTTTTCTAGATTGGTAGATATTGTGGTCAGCTCATGCATTTCTTGGAAGCCATAAAATCCCATAAAATTTATAAAAGTCAAATATGAACTAGAATACTATACTAAGGAAATATTTGGATATTTCCAAAAGAAATTTAAACAATTTCACATCTCCATGGGTTATGAGTATGTACTAGTAACTATTTTTATTCTTCACATGGGTTGAAGCAATCTTTTGATAAACCACAGCACTCACCATAATTAAAAATGAACTTGATGCTGTATTTACTACCTGTGACATTTCAAATTGTATCTATAAGGAAGCAGTTTCTCTGAGATAGTTATATAAAGGTTTGCCCTCAAACATTTTACTACTCTTATTGTCCCTCTATGTTCTGAAGAAGTGGAAAGAACAAATGGAATATTAGAACTGAAATGAATTACAGTATCAGACACCCTTGAACTACTGTTGCCTAATACATTATTAATAGTCTTGGCCCCCATGGCCTTGCTTTCTTCCCTCACAAAGTCATATGTTGTCTCACTACCAGCTGGTCCCTGATATGCCCAGGTAATTCACAAGGGCCTAAATCACACATATTCCAATCCTTGATCAACTGAATTAAATAAATAAACCCACTATAATCAGTCCTTTCATCACAGGCATAGGTTGATTTCCTAGCCTTTCATTTAATGTTTTTTTCCTGACAATCTGGATGACTGAGTACTGGCAAAATATCCAGAGAAAAACTGCCATTGAACTTGTGGAAATGACTTTAATATGTTCTGTTATTAATTCAGCAGGTAAAGTACAACAAATTGATCCTTCATTGCATGTGTACCAACTACTATAACATCATGCATCCCTAATTGACAAGAACTGTAAAGTTACTTACATTAGAGAAACAGGTTCTCCAGAGAATGGTCAGAAGCAAATAATCCACAGAAGATGAGGTTGACCCAAGATCCTTGAAACAAATATACAACTGCCTAAAGTGGACATCTCCATGCAAGACCACTAGAGAATTCTCTAAGATACCTGGAACCACTGTTTGTCATACTACCTTCTGCATTCTTCTATTTTTCAGAACTGTAAAGTTACTTACATTAGAGAAACAGGTTCTCCAGAGAATGGTCAGAAGCAAATAATCCACAGAAGATGAGGTTGACCCAAGATCCTTGAAACAAATATACAACTGCCTAAAGTGGACATCTCCATGCAAGACCACTAGAGAATTCTCTAAGATACCTGGAACCACTGTTTGTCATACTACCTTCTGCATTCTTCTATTTTTCATCTTTTTAGTGGTACTTGCCCACTTTAACACTAGTGTGTTGTATATTTATGATTTCCCCTACTTTAGGATTTTCTCCTACCAATAAAATAACTTACTAACATATTGGCTTCACTTGAAGCAGTAACCATCTTAATGCTATAATTTGGTTCAACAAGCCCATTGATTGTGCAACAATGTTAAAGAATTGTTGGAGATGTTATTTAGTATCAACTCCTGTAAACACCAAGTAATAAACATACCCCAATTAGTACTGCTAAAGTGAAATTTGATCAATAAAATTTGTCTTAAAAATATTAGAAAAATTCATAATGGAGTTGGTACAGTTAGCTTTGCATGAAGAATATGTCTTAACTGGATTATGAGTTGGTCCAACACTCCAATGAACCTGCTTATTATCAGTTGCCATAATGTTTCTTTTGTAAAACTACAAATAAAATTTTAAAGGAATTCAAACACTTGAAATGATGAGTTATTTATGTAAAACAACTTAAAAGTTCAAAACAATTGGGTTAAAAAATAGTGAGAATGGTGGCAAGGAAAGCGATCATACATGCCTAATGTCATATGCTCCACCTCACAAAGATGCAGACATCTCAAAAGCTTTTTTTTTTTTTGGTATGACTTTATTCATATGGGGCTTCCCTCATAGCTCAGTTGGTTAAGAGTCCTCCTGCAATGCAGGAGACCTCGGTTCAATTCCTGAGTCAAGAAGATCCGCTGGAGAAGGGATAGGCTACCACTTCATTATTCTTGGGCTTCCCTTGTGGCTCAGCTAGTAAAGCATCTGCCCACAATGCAGAAGACCTGGGTTCAATCCCTGGGTTGGGAAGATCCCCTGGAGAAGGGAAAGTCTACTCCCTGCACTGTTTTGGCCTGGAGAGCTGGACACAACTGAGCAACTTTCACTTACTCATATAAAATTCCTGAAAAGATAAAAATATAAAATCAAGGTCTGCATAGAGTTAATATAGGTCAGGGTGTGATTCACTGCAGTACTCTTGCCTGGAAAATCCCATGGGCGGAGGAGCCTGAAGGGCTGCAGTCCATGGGGTCACACAGAGTCCGACACGACTAAAGAGACAGCAGCAGGGTGTGATTACAAAATTATATCACAAGGGAATCTGATTAAAAGACACAGCTCTCCCTTCTAATTTACATGAGAGTATAAGTGAACACTAATAACATTTTGAAAAGAAGAATAGATTTATGAGCCTAATCCTCAAATTATATTCTTGAATAAATCACTTTCTATTTTGATTTCCCTCAAACATACAAGTATATACATGCTCCATCATTGGGCTCTAAAGAAAACCCAAGACACATTTTCAACAAGAAAGTAGTCAGAATAGATATAAAGGACAGTCCAATTTTGCCAGAAATATAGAAAGAAAATTTTAAATATAATTGTGAGAAAAATCTTTCATGAAGCCATTAAAAAGTAGATGTTAGAGATGAAGATAATGAAACTAAAAATGCTCATTTCAGGATACATTATTAAGTGAAAAAAATCAGAATTCTAATCACACTAGAACTTAAAAAGAGAGTAAATCAAATATTAGCAATAAATTATCTGGATGCAGAATTATAAATTTTACATTTTTGTATTAGACACATTTTCTACATTTAGAATACAATAAGTG